>KE749361.1:50283-69334 GCA_000465285.1 Eidolon helvum
CTATCACTGGCGGTGTGTGTGTGTGTGTGTGCGTGTGCGTGCGTGCGTGTGTGTGTGTGTGTATTTTTTTTCCTGAAGGTGGGAATTCCAAAATTGACAATGCTGCTTCTAAAACCTTTCCTGAGACAGTTCTTTTAGGAAGATTGGTTCCCACGGGACATACCTCTTAGAGTTCCTTGAGTGTGTTAAAGAGATTTATTTCCAAATTGGCTTATAAATATAAACCAGCCCGTGAAAGGCAGTCCATAGGACAAGTCTTGAGGGAACTATTCTTTCTACTTTAGGGACTCATTCTATGAAAGACCTAATAAGTAGCCTCTTCTCTACTACCGGTCTCGCTTATGTGACCATTCCTCTTAATTTACTTATTACAGCAGTCCCCAAGGGCTTGTAAATGCAGAATTGGGCAATTGAGATTAGGAGGTTAAGAAAACTGACACAGAGAGAGGCTTTATAACTCCGGAAGCAACTTTTTATTGGCAGAAGATTTCTGAAAGTACATTTTAATTGTTTCCAGAGTAGCTTTGCTGGTCCTGTCATCCACCAAGAGATATGGGACAAGATGAAGAGTTACCCACCTTGAGTAAGCATGGCCTTTGTCCTTCAACTCTTCATTAAAGAAGGACTTGTTGGCAGTGAGTGGAGATGATAAAGTTGTTTGTAGCCAGGGTAACGTGAAATAAAAATACAAAAAGCCACACAAGGACTTTAATTTAAATCTTAGTGCAAGCTTCTTGTTTCAAGTGCATTGTTTAGAGTGTCCTAAAACATTGCAAGTTTCTCTTTATTTGGAAATTTTAGTTGCTGTTAGCTTCTGACTGCTAAGTACTTAACACAAATCCTTTAGAAAACACCCAAAAGCTATGTTCTTCAGAGGGGTGGGGGCAGGGAATCTGTTCTGTAGTGCTCATGGGAGACGAAGCCACAGATGGGGCTGGGAGCAGGGATGCCTATCCTGGGGGTGGGGAAGAGAGTTCAAGTACTACGACCATCAAGTTTGTCTCTATTAGACTACAGCAAAGAGTGCTCCCGCTCGCCACAGTTTCCTGCTGTCTCCATGGTGATCACTTCTTTCCCCACCTCCAAGTCCAAGATCTGAAGCTCTTTACAGATCGGATGAACCTCAAACTCACCCAGCAGCTGCTGTCAGGGCAGGAAGCTGGGGTTAGAGCAACCTGAGATGCTTATTAAATCGATCAAACCTCCCAAAGGGTTCAAGGTTTTACAGCAAGAACATCTCGCTTCTGGATTTAATACAGAATTAGAACATGTGGGTGTCATATTCTCTTGACAAGGAACCCAGAAAAAAAGGAGCTCTCATGGGCGTTCCGGCCCAGTCCCTTCCCCTCAGACATCTGTAGCACGATCAATAGATTCACACCCTGTGCTACCTGAGTCCTTTCAGCAACTTTCTGCATCACCCCTGCTTGTCTTGACCATGGTTCCAGAAGGCTCTAGAATCCCTCCTTGGAGCAAAGACACCCTGAGAGATTGAGGTGAGCTCTCAAGGGCTCTGGAAAGATGGACCAACACACCTGTTGGTGTTGGTGGCAGCGAGGGCCAATAGGCAAGGCTTCTTCTGACTAAGAGGAAGATGTGCTATCGTCCTCCCCTGTGCTGGCTGAGGAAACAGAAAGGGTGTGCGTAGATAGGAGGTGAGAGTCCTAGAATCGTAGAAGCAGGAGGTGATACATCTTCCCCGTCCCATCTGGCTACTGGTAAGAACTTAGGATAGTTTCCGTCATGGGTCCCAATACACCAGCCTTGGAATCAGCCAGGTCCAAGCCGGAATGCCGGCTCCTCCACTCACTTCCCTGAGTCTCCATCTCCTTATCTTTCCTTGTCCCACCAATTACTAAATGGTTACTCAGGGTCAAGCACTGTTAGAAGCACCTCACATGCATTCACTAATGTCATCCTTGGAACTACCTTATGTTGCAGACTACAGTCTGTGAGCTCCATTCCACAAATGAGGACAGCGAGGCACAGAAAGGCTGAGTAACTGATCCCAAGTCACACAGTAAGCAGATGACCGAGCAGGGAATTGAATCCAGGGAGTCCGGCTCTAGCATCCATGCTCTGGACACCACTTCGCCTTGCTTCTGCAGGATTAAAGGAGAGATTTACTCATGTATAAATTAAATAAATGTCCTATCATACAGACGCCCATTATAAAACATATAGAAATCAGAAATTACAAAGAAGAAACAATAAGAAATAGAAGTTCAAATAATTAGCCCTGCTCTTTAGGAAATGGTCTTGCTCACTCTACTTTGAAGACCACCGAGAAGCTCACCTTGTCCAATCTGGGGCACAAGGATGCGAGAGAGCCCCGGCCATTAGGTTGCCCTACGTCACCTCACTGACTGACTCCTTATCCTTTCAGTCCAGGTTCTAAACCCAATAATCCCCTTGCGGGCACCAGGGCCCATTGCACCCCGAACCCAACAAAGCACCATATTCAGTCCCTCTTATTTCCATGTCCTCCTCCCATCATTAGCACCCTGCTCCTGGGCCCTCTCAGATGCTAGGTGGTGACCCCCACACCACCTTCTGCCTCCCCTTGCTTAAACAAAAATACTTCATTTCCATCAGCTTACCTGTACTTAAGTCTCTCAGGGTCATTTGCATTTCAAGCCTTATCTCTGATTAAATTTTCAAAGGCTCATTTTCCTCAACAGCCAAATGGGGATGTTAGTTCCCCTGCGCACAAGTGCTGCGAAGTGTAAATGGGGCATTGCTTTCGACCATCCTAGCGCTGTACCTCGAGAGCGCTGGGCCCTGGACATGGCCCTGTAAATGGCCATGGAGCCTGAATCTACAAGGAAAGACTCTGCTCTTCCTCACAGGGGAGGTGATGAAAAGAGGCATTACCCTGAAACTACACCACATCCTGCTACACTCCACCCAAGCCAAATGGCGCTAGGCTGGCTGTTCACTTCTGGGGCCTTCTGCCTCCAAGAGACTTTGGGTGACTGGTACCAAGATGGGGAAGCTGCCTTTCGCTTCTTCCTTTGAAGACGAGGCGCTGACAGGACTCTCTGTAGCTTCGTGTCCCAAACCCCGCAGCACACCCAGGTGTTAGCTGCCCTCCTCCCCAATGCCCCTTCGGGCTCCTGGACCTCCCTGTCCACTCCTGAGGGAGGCACCTTGCAGAGGCCAGAGAAAGGAGGCAGGGGAGGGCTGCCCCACAGGGCTGAAGGGCAGCTGTTTATATTATAATTAAGGTTTTACAGCATAAACTGAAATGTAGCTTGACTATTCCAACAAGGCACTGGAGGTAATTACCACTGCTAGAGGCGTTCTCCACTGCCAATTATTTCCCTCTCTAATTGAATAACTTAGGCCACATTGTAGCAGGGCCCGTAAAGGGAGAGGCTGCTTTCAAGTACAGACAGTCCTTTAGGGGCCTCAGAACAGCTCACCGCTGAACACACAGCTCCCTAAGGTCTTTTCCCGGAGCATGGAGTGTGGTATGGAGAATGAGTGCAGGTCCTGGAGTTCCACCACTTTCTGGCTTGGGCAGATTACTTAAACTCCCTGAGTGAGCCTGATCTATAAAATGGGTCTGACTGAAGAATAGATTTCGTAGCACTACTGCGAGGATGAAATAAATGGTAATATTCCTGGCACACAGAGGGCGTTCAGGAATTCTGGCTTAAGGAGATGGGGCCTGGAGTGGGTACGTCCATGGGGGGGCCAGGTGCTTCTGTCTTCCCTGAACAGATAGAGGCCACTGAGGCAGAAAGCTCACTTCAGTACTAAGTGAAACAGCTTGGGAAGTGAGGGCCAACTCCAGATAAAAGGGTACCCCCTTGGCTTACAAGGAGTGATTTTCTTTGAGTTGCAGAGGAAATGACCCCCCCAACAAGAAGGTTGGACAGACTCCCCAAAATATCCAGTGCCTGGGAGGGTTCACCCCTCTCCTCTTCTCAGTACTCACACCAAGTGCCAAAGTATGCACTGGACCCTGGCCACCTCCCATCCCCCAGGCAAACCCATGATTAATGTCACGGACATTTGTAGGGCGCTTACTCCGTTCCACATCTTATTCTACTTTCCGCCCATTTTTTCGCTTGATCCTCACAACCACCTGGAAAAGTCTAACTTCCGGTTTACCAATGAGGCGATGGAGGCCAAGAGAGATGAAACGAATCACAGAAGCTCAGCCCAGGATGAAAACACAGGTCTTCTGCCTCTGGTTTTCCCCACTGCTCCTCAGGGAGGAGGCCACTTCGGCTCCGGAGTTAACCACATGCCCCCTTCCCAACGTCCAACGCCTTGGCCACTGACATCACAGAGTGTGTTTCAAACATCTCAAAAGCCAGAGATAGGGATTCTCGAAATTTGGTTTCTTTAAAATGCAGATCCCAGGACTGCACTCCCAAGGGTTATAATTCTCTGGGTCTGAGAGGAACCCGAAGTTTAACAAAGTCCCCAGGTTTTTTCTGGGTTCAGTGGTTCAAAGATCACACGCTAAGAAACATCGGAGTGAGAGAACCTCAGGTGGGCAGCGGAGGCCTCTGAAATGCCGTTTGTGTGACCTCCATTAATTGCCTGAAACTTTCAGAACATCAAATTCTAAAGAGAAAGCGAGGGATAGTGATAGAAGGAGATAGAAATAGAGGAGGAGAGAGAGAGGAAAAGAGAGAGAGATCAGTCCCACCACAGACTATGCTTAAATGCAAGGGAAGATGATAATTACCTGCGAGGGGTTTTGTGAGCATTAAATGAGATAATGCGTGTTAGGTGCTGGCACGTATAAAGCGCTCAGTAAGGTCAGTGATTGTTAGCATTACTGCTGCTGTTGTCATTGATATTGAAATACAGCCAAGCCCTGTGTTACTCAAGGGACAAATTATCATAGCTAATACTTCATCATTAAATTTATAGAGAATTGGGATATGAAAGAGACATAAATAGGATTTGATAAACTTAAATCATTTTTTTAAGAAGTGACGCATTTACACTCCTTTAGCTTGGTGTGGGGCTGCTGGTAGAGAAGCAACTGTCTGGACAAAGAGGAGTTTGTGCTCTAATTGACAGTCACTGACTAAGGGTAGGAAAGGAAGGCCGTCGGTGGAGATGCCAAGAGGGGCTTCTTGTGAACTGGTTTTAAATCAACGTGAATGGCACAAAAAATCAACAGCCGACAACACGGCCGTGGGCGAGGGAGTGACACTATGCCCAGGTGCACCCCGATTTCCCTAACACCCTTCATTCTCTAGGCACTGCAGCAAGTGCGTGGGGGACCCCAGGGTGCCTCCAACAGGTCTGTGTCCGGGTGGAGGGGTCTCTGCCCTCTTCCTGTAAAAGACTTGCCCTGACTGCTTCCCCTGGTCTCCCTGGGGGAAGCAAAGAACAATAACAAATATCGGAAAAAAGTAGAGCAAATGGAGCCGAGTAGATGGCCTACAGACAGTTTGTGGTGGGACCGATCTCTCTCTCTCTCTCTCCCGCTTTGGAATTTGGCAGAGGCCCCTGGTGAGGTGTGAAATGACTGAGTGACTGTGTCAGCAAGGACTATATAGGTCACTCCACTTGGGCTGGGGACCTGGATTTTGTCAGACAGCCTCCTAGAAATTTGTCATTTCGCCCAGGCCACCTCCCTCCCACGCTTTATTGTGGCCAGCTAGATGCAAGAAACCAAGCTTCTGACTAGGGAAGGCCCAGAGACATCTGTGGGGAGTGTGTTCCGAGAGAGGAGCCTTAGCCTTTCCACAGCCCAGTGGGACGGGGCAGGCGTACATCAGTGCTGAGGTGAGAGGAGTCTCACCTCACCCCTTCCTTTGGAAATGTGAATCCCAGGACACATTTTTGGGTGAAAGCAAATTACTCCAGAAGGTTGCCTTCTATTTAAGCTATGCAGTCAGCCACATGCATAGTGGGAATGGAGAGACTCTGACAACCCCCCACAACCCTCCACACCTGGGACAGGTATTTCTATCTCCACATGATCCTCTTCGGGAGCAACACGTTCAGCCCCTAACCTTCCTCGCTGATCCAGATCCTGAGATGGTGCAGAGCAGAAGGGGTACCGCAACGGGGACAAGGCTGAGAAATATAAAGGAGGCTCAGGTCGGTCTCACGCCTTCCCTCTAGAATCCCCCCCGCTTTAACCTTCCCTTCTTAGTCCACTGTCATTCACGACCTTCGACCGTCTCCATCACCTGCTCCCTTATCATCTGTTCTCTGCACAGCAGTCACCACGATCTTTCTAAAGCGTAAGTCATATCACACCACTCTCTCCAACCCGAATCCTCGAATGTCTTCCCAGCGCAACTCAGGATAAAAATCTAAAGTCCTCACCCTGCCTATTTCCTGGCTCCTGTCTCTTGAATATCTGAGTCCTTTGCCTTCTTCACTCAGTTGTAAATCAGGGTTTGGGTTTCTCCTATTTCCTCTGCTTCTAACACCCTCACCCCACTCATTCAAGTTTCTGTTTAGATACCACCTCCTCTGAAATGCTTTCCCAGACCATCCCATGCTAGTGTAATACTTAGCCCTTCGCCTCGCATTATTTCATATACTTACCACATGACAGTATGTTATATAATTATGTGTTTCCGTGTTTATTGTCTGTCAGTTAGAATCTAAATTCTCTGAGGGCAAGGATTTTGGGTGGCTTGGTCAGTGCCCTATCCTAAGTGTCTGGCACATAGTGGATGTTCAATAAAAATATGCTAAATGAATGAATGTTCCAGGCCCACAGTTCCATACCCTGTGGAAGCTCTACGGATACTTGATGATTGACAACTTAGGCCAACGCTTTAATAATGATGTGGGATTAGGATTGAGCTGCAGTGTGAGTTTGTAATTCTTAGAATATTTTCTTTAAATATGATCAATCCTACCTTTTTCTCCCATCATGATGGAGGATCCAGAGCAAAGGGTCAGTTTCTCGCCTTCCATTCTGTCTTTCCAAAGCATTACGACTTGACTCTTCATGTAGTGACAGGCTACGTCTTGGGTGCCGGTTATCACAACCACACACACACACACACCACTCTCACACCAATAATGATAAAAACAACCACAGATTTTATTGAATTCTCATAGTGTACCAAGCACTATTCCAAACTTTTTACATATATTATCTCATGGAGATGACTTAACAACCCCATAAAGTAGGTACAAATTTAATCTCCACATTCAAATGAGAAAAATGAGGTACAAAAGGGATGAAGTAACTTTCCAAAGTTCACACAGCCAGTAAGAGAAAAGGCCAAATATCTCCAAGGTTTTGGAAAAGGTCTCGGACGAGCCACTATTCATAGGTGGTCTCACTCTCTTGCCCTCATGCCTGTCCAGATTTAGCTCAGATTGTTCAGAGCTCTGAAAAACCCCACACAGCCAAGGGCCCCAAACATGAAGGAAGGCTGTGTGGCAGTGAGAAAGAGCCTGAGTCCCCATACCTACTCAGGGGGTGTGATTCCACTGAGAGTGTAACCGAGCCGGGGTGAGGGTGAACCGGAGCCGGTGACATGACGAGGATCCACTCCCCCACCCACAAGGTAAGGGCCTCTGCCCCCTCAGCCGACCCGCCCTCCCAGCCCAGTCCAAGGACTATGTTTGCCTCACACCCTCACCGAATGAGCAACCAGAGTCCACCTAGCATTCGATTTCCCCCCACCTTCCTTGTTAGCTCAGCTCCATCTGGTAAGTGGGAGTCTAGATGCCCCAGGTTCTCAACCCCTCACCTGACAGGTAGCACCTAAAAAAAAAAAAAAATTCCTTCTGAAAAAAAAAAAAATCACGGCATCTGCACTGCCAAGAAATGGGGAAGCCCAGGCCTCGTGTGGGTGCCCACCTCCTGCTATGCTGGCAGCGGCTCCCACGTGCGGCGTGGAGGCTTGCTGCTTCTCCCACAGGAAGAACTGACACTCACATTATTCCTATGAGACACGGGGGGCCCTGCTCGCAGCAGGCCTCTGTTTCCTCCATCGCAGAGCCAGACCAGAGAAAAAGGCGTGTGGGAGAGGGAGCGATGTCTCTCCAAGTAAGAGAGCGAGTAAAAAGATAAATGGAACTGATTTCAAAAGGGGTTTACAGGGCGTCTGGGGAAGCAAGACTCCTGGGTTAGAGTTAAGGCTCTGAAACGTCAGTAATATGCTTCTCGTCAACCCGAACCTTCCTGTGGACTCACCAGATGCTTTCAGGGCTATTTCGGGTCCCCTCCCCACAGCTAGACAGGCTCACCTTTCACAACACCAGAAACAAAGGCAGGCAGGACTCAAATGTCATGCGCAAAAGCTACTGGTCTAAATGTGGACGCAGAAGAGTTTGGAGGCGTACTCGCAGTGCCTGGCTCCAAGAGAACGTATGGATGAGATGAAGACGTGAGCCAGGAGAGGGAAAATGTTGGCGTAAAAAATCCCAAGCTTCTGCCCCACCCAGCTCCCCAGTGCTGGATGGAAGCTGAGTTGGGACGGAGGTGTCCTTGTTTCTGTCCTGTTAGAGGTAGGTAATGCCAGCCCTTTGTACTGCGCCCAGCCCATTGTCACTGGATTGTCCAGGGTGGAGTCCACTGTCTGTGCCTAGGGACTCTGCTCCACCAGACAGATCCTCTCCCGCTCAACAGCGTAGGACATTGGTGAGTCCCTTGCTAAGCACCAGTGACCTACGCGATTTTCAGAAATCAACTGCCTTTTTATCAGTCTCCTCAGCTGCCAAATGAGGCACTGAGAAAATGATTTGTAAGGCCCTATGCAGCTGCAATCATCTGGAATTTAATAAGGGCCCACAGTAGAATATTATTGGGAAAGATCCTTTGCTCTTCATGGAATGGTTACTAGCAATTTTCACAAAAAATTAGCAGTACCATCCTCCATATACCTTGGCTCTTAAATTTTAATGAAAGCCCTTAAACTAAGTACAATCGAAATACGTGATGGGGGAAAGGGCCGATTGCATATTAACTTCATTGTTACCCAGATATATTCACCATCCCTCATGAGGTGAGTGAATATCTTATTGGTCAGCTTTAAAATTATTTACTAACTAATCACTACTTGCCCAAGACTACGATGGGCACTTTGGAGAATGCAGAAAACTAACATATTATCTCTATCTTTTGGAGAAAAAAAGATGAATCTATAAAAAAACAATTAGAAATTAATATGAGACATTTAGAATCATAATCATACCATAATTTCTAAGGTTTAAGCTCTGACGCCTGTTCATTTTGATGTTGACCAAGTATAGAAGTCCAGTGAATGTGAAACCTTTGAAACACCACTAAAAATGAGAAATATTATCACCATTAAATTATATCACGAAAGACAAGTCATCACTGGCACCACACAAATGTGAAAAGCACATTTAACTTAGCCCAATTATCAAATAAATTCTTCTTAGGGAAAATCTGATCTTTCTTGATAGAGTAACCTAAGGTTGGCCATTTTAGTATCAACATTACGTAGACTTCAGACTTCAGCACAGTCGCCCTCTGGACCGAACTGGCTCCATAATCTGCAAAATGAAAAAGTGGGGTTCCTTCTTGAAAAATTGCAAAGGATTTCAAGACAGCAAAACAGAGCATTAAAATAAGCACAGGCCCTTCTGAGCTTGGGGCCCTCTGCGCAGATCACGTGCCCAGAATTAACTGTGTCTGACCTGTAACCAGTGCTTGCTCATCCTCAGAAAACCCTTAGGAGGGAAGCATTGTTATTTTCTCCCTATAATGAGGAACCTGGGGCCCAGGAAAAAAGTTAAGCATCTTGCCCATGGATCCATGGATGTGTGGACACGAGGTAGAGCCAGGATCTGAACCGAGGTTGACTGGGTCCAGGTTCTACTACGTCATTACACTACGCCACCTCGAACAATCGTTCTCCAGAACTGAGTCTGAAAATTATACTAATAGATTCTCACCCTGCAGAGCCTTAATTTTCTTCTCTCTTAAGACGAACGCTGGGCTTGAGTAACTCTGAGGTTGTCACAGTTCCAGAGACATGCAATGACTGGGGATATTGGGTTTTTTTCATGTGTGCCACTGGATATATGTGGGCAAAGCAGTAAATAGCTTAAGCTCAGGAAGCTAGGAACCACTTTGTTATTAGCCCCCACATGTTATTAAAACCTTAAAACTGAAGCCTGCTGAAGCCTGACGACTAAGGCTCTGGGTGAAAATGACTGAGATTAGAATGCCCACCAGGCTTCAATTATGAAAAACGAATCTTATCCTGGAAGGATTGGGCCTCTGGGCAGAACTGGATTTGCCTACAATAACTTTGATCTCTAGGTCAAGGTTGTGCCCTTCTACCAGGAAAATGCCGTAGGAGGAACCTCTGTGCTGGAAATGAAGAGCACTGTTCCTGGGTGGAAGCAGCTCAGTGGTGCATAAGAATCATGGAGCTTTTTTTCTTTTTTTTTTTTAGTTGGAGGGTTCTTATGCTCATTCCCCAGGGTTCTGAGTACAAAGTCTAGGGTAGAGCCCAGGAATCTGACGTTTTAACCAGCCCTCCAGGAGTTCTGATGTAGGCGGTTCATTCTTTGGGAAACATGCTCCATAAAACGATGAACCGTTCCCAGGGGAGAGTCAGCGATCGCTCCCATCCACACTTCCTTCACCTTGAGAGCGGAGCGAGCTGCACTGCCACTTCTAGGGGAGTCTCAGCAAGCGAGGGACACACCCAAAGAAGGAAGGAACACCTCCCAAGACTCGCAAGTGGATGGACGGTAGATCCCAAGGCCAATGTCGTTTTTCATTTTGTTTTATTTTTGTTTTTGTTTTACTTTGACTAGTAATCTTAACATATATTTTATTGGAAAATATGTCATGCCCCACACCATGACTTGCCATCCACAAAATGACAAGGCTTCCACAGGCAACGTTTTCTCCCATGGGTGGCTTTTGGAACCTTTCAGGACCCCTTGTTGCTCCAAATACCATCTGGCTTCCAGGGCTCTGATCTTGAGGAGAATCCTTTTTCTCAGAACGAAGGAGAGTCATCACACATCATTGCTGAAACAGACCTTCGGGAGCAGTCAGCTCAGCGCTTTCACTCTATGAACCAGGAAACATGGGCCCAAGGAGGCCGGACGGCTGAGTGGTGGCATAGAGTGGGGCTCACTCTTATGGGCACAAAGGAGGCCAAGTGAGCTGACCCCACATACTCACAGGATGTCCTTTCTCCCTACAGCATCATATCATGCCAAGTAAGCTGACACTGCAATGTATGTCTAGACTCTCTTCACTGGATTTCCCATTAAAGAGATGCTGAAACAATTTTTTTTTTTAAATAAACCTTTGGGAATAAATGGATATATCATATAGCAAAAACATAGCAAAGTGGCCGGAAAAATCCACTGTGCACGTATTTTTAAAAACTTCTAAATAAACAGGGTGGTCAGAAACCAGATTAAACTTCCAAGTTGAAAATGGAAAGTGGAAAATAAAAGACCTGACCTACTCCTAACGATGGCTCTGGCTCAGCCGTGTGATTCGCTTCTGGCCTCACAGTGCTCAAATCCGTGGATTGTGGCCGTCCAGAATGAGAAAGATCTTAGAGGTCAGAGAGTGTGTAGGCCAACTTCTCACCTTGGGGGGGGTGATGAAACTGAGTCTCGAAGGAATGAGGACACTTGCCCGAGGTCCTGTCCATTAATCGACCTGGGCTATTCTTCCAGCCACTGAAGGAACCACAGTGGATGGATGATTTGATCTCAGGCAAAGAAAACTTATTACCTAAGCGTTTGATATCTTTTCTGTATGGTATAAAAATCTCAAACAGATCACCTAGTAGGGAGATGTAATCACAATTTTTAATGAACAGAAAGTCTCTGTGACTTTTTTTTTTTTTTTTTGGTTATATTACTTCTCTACAGTGTAAATCAATTAGCCGAAATGGGCTTGTGAGCGCAGAGTGGCGGTCAGTCACTGGACGGATAATTGCTCCGTTGCTGAGATTAACACCTTATCATGCTATTAGGACCGCTTATGAATCTTGTAGTCCTGATGAAGCCTACAATTTAGGGACTATCCATTCCAGCTGTCTCCATTTCTGTAGCCTCCTACATGCAAACAATTGTTGCGCTAAGTGCTGCATTTAATTAAAGGCCCTTCCCATGTCATGGCGATAGTCATAGGAAAGACAAGACACTTCATTTGTTGTTGTTTTTTTTTTTTTTAACTACCTCTTGCTGGTGATTAGTTAGCTTTAAAGCAATCAGGATTAAAGTCAGGGGGGCCACCAAAGAGGGATAAGATATTAATGACTTTAAATTGGAAATGGCAAAGTACACACTAACCTCTCTCTACTTTTATGAGTTAAGTAAAAAGTCACAAATGAGAAATGCCACCCCGTGTTTCTTCTAATTTTTAAGTATCATTTTCATCAAAGCTTGGTGTTTCTCTGCTCTTCCCAAAAGTCTGATCAAGCATATCACCTAAATTGTCTTTAACGCCGAGATTTTGATGGGAGAGGCCAGACAGAAATCGATGATGGATGAGATGGGTTGTGTAAAGCATGGACAGAGGCATTCAGCGTGGTTGTCATATCAGAGAAATCCATCTACAGTGTAGCTCTGATTCTATTTTAACAAAGGGAAGGTTTTCCTGGGACAGTTTTTACTGGAATAGGAAACAGCCAAAAAAAAAAAAAAAAAAAAGACCCACCAAACGGGCAACAAATAATTTTACCATTACCAGGTAGTATGTGTTAATTGCTCAGTTTATATACTCAGAATGACATACCATTAGAGACTGTGTATGCATTGTAACTAGAGCATTAATAAATTTAAAATGTGCCTATTAGGATGACAGCTTTGGAGGTGCAAAGGAATAACAGTTATCACTTGGCAGAAGCCGCTCTCACCCCATCTGCCGAGACTTTGCATACATTTTCAGCTTCCTGAGCAATGATTAGGCCTGTCAGAACCTCTTTAACCTTCTAACTGCTGGTCCCCACTGGCCGTAATTAGAGACTAATGAATTCAGAAGATGGAGGCCGTGAGGAAAACTGCCTTGACAGTTTGTGTACAAATTAAGCCCCAATTACTTCATGCATCTTTTGCATCGCTGATACAAGTCTCTGTTATTATTTTTGAATACGGTCATTTTAGCAGAAACGAAGAACTTGGCTAATGTATTTTGTCATTTTTATGGCTCATCATAAAGAAAAAACATACTGGGCGGGTCATGAATATGTGAAATAAACTATGGCAGATTATAAAAAGAAATTAATTTCCCTCTTGGGAATACCCTACCACCTTTTTATCCCTCCTGCTGGATATATTTATTAATATGGTTATTGTTATTCAGATAATATCTGCTGTCCAAGGAGCCTGACTAACTAGCAGGTTATTTGGTTTAGGTTTGGACCCCGGGTAAGAGGTATTTGGAAGTGAGATGCTCTTTATCTATAGAAAACGCTCGGAGCACGCTGGCACAAACCTCTGTTCTCTGCCGTCACCTGTCTCTCCACTTTCTATGACCATAGCAAAAGTTTATAACTCCTGGAGGTATGACTTTTAAACCACAATACTTAGGTCCAACGTCAAATTCCCGTAACAACTCTTGAACTGATATTTCATCTTGTTTCAGTCCTCACTGGTCAGTTCCATCAGATCTTCAGTCTTAGTCATTTGGGGAACCTCTTTCCCTATGCTATGAGATCACACAAAAATGCTGGCTTATGGTTCCAGAAAGCCTGGGAAGGAGGTAGTCATTTCTGCATGATGGGCATCACCTTGGTGGCTTTTTCTTTAACTTCAAGATGCTCTGCTGAAAGCTGGTCCTGCCATCCGTCTGTGGTCCTTGCTGCTCCAGGCAGCTCAGAGATCCCTCTGCAGGTGGTCTTTCCCCACCAGCGACCAGCCTCCTGCAGCCATCCTCTACTGAAGCTCCTGCTCACCCGGGGACTCCTGTCTCTGCTCCCTGTCCCTGCTCCACACCAGCCACAGAGAAAGTTAAAATTTTCCCTTCTGTCCAGCACCTTCACCTCCCCAGCTCGATGCACTTCTCTCCATTCTCTCCTATGGTAGGCAGAGTAATGGCACCCCAAAAATGGCCTCTGCAGTGCCGAGGGATAGGCCAGCATGAATTCAGACCTTCTCATAGACCTGCCCTCTCTGTGAATGCCTCACTTGGCTACTGCTTGACAGGAGGTAATGAGAAGTATAGGAGTTGGGGAGGGGGTTGAGAATAGCTCTCCAGCCTTCTTTAGACAAGATTTAGAGAGGGCGGAGCAGAAGAGGGAAGACTAAATGACACAGTTTGGAGCTGTGTGTCAGAGTCATAGAACCTCAGAATGGGAAATGGTGGCCCAGAAAGGCCACGTCCTTCTGTGATGGAGTCATAGCAGGCCCCCCACTCTCCCACTAAATATTTAGTGCTTAACTGGCAACACTCTATCTCCTTATGTAATCACATCTTCATGGCAATGGCCTAGAAGTGAACTTCAAGAAGCGATTCCGTGGGCCAGGGCCAGGAAACTGAACGCCATGATACCCACCGATATCCAGGGCACTAGGTTCTTATACAGTCTCCAGTAAGCCCGAAGCAGTACCTTCATTCTCCCTCGGAGGAAAAATACAAATTGTTGCAGATGATCCCTACTCCCATCCAGAATCATTCCTTCACTCATTAGACTGACATTTACTAGGCTTCTAATAGACCTCAACCACTGATGACATCCTGAAGCAATGTCCCCTCCACGCTATTTGGAATGGCTTCTCTTTGCATCTGCCTCTGATATTTCCACACCCCTTCAACATAGGACCTCTCTATTTCAGAGGAGATTCTATGACTTCTATAAACATGGAGTTAATTTACATGGAAGCATGATAAACAACTTAGGGTCAAACAAACAACAAAACACAGGAGCAAATAGAATAAGAGACAAAACATGCCAAACACATAGGAGTCAACAAGAAAATGAAAAATGAAAAGCATTAAAAAACAGTATAAACAGAGCTAAAGGATATAAAGACGAGAATAAGTGCAGACACGCCCCACACACTTGGATTGGCAGGGTCAACAAAGACGTCAATTTTCACCTAAATTATTTTATAAATATAACACAATTTCAGTCAAATTCCAATTGTTTTTTATTTTTTGGATGAATTGCTTGGCAAAAATTTTCTCAACTTAGTGTGAAAGAATGTCTATGGAGAAATAATGAAGATATACACACTGACAGATAAATATATTACTAGCCATGGGATCTATTAACAGGGACACGAGATGCCCAGAGACTCTACACCCCCCTCCCCCATTTCCCCATCTCCCCCTTCTCCTTCCAATAGAGGTTGTAAGCTCAGGTGCAACTGCCCCTCACACTTAGCCCTGCAGCAGTATTTTTCAAACTTCTCTAGCCATGGCCCATGCACAGAAGTAAGATTTATATCAAGACACATAAATATTATTGAAGCGAAAGTTTCATAAATAATACTTACTCTTACTACACGTGACTCACATTTATATTGTTTATTCCATTTTATTCTATTATGCTCGGCTTTATTTGGTTAAGAAATAATATGTAGCCAGAACCCTCTTAATTGATTTCATGGCTCCCAAATGTGTCAGGAACCACAGTTTTAAAAACATTGTCCTTGGGGCATCTGCTCTGCTTCCTTGTCCTCAGAGGTGATCTCCTCACCAAGCCCACCTTGCTGGCCACGCTGCAGCCCTTTTGGTGGCAGATCTCACTCACTTTGCTTAAATGTGAGATTGAAATGCGAGAAAGTGCTTCCTTTAGATTTCCTTCTAGACTGAGAATGGAGACAAGTAAATCTTGACTGGGAAACAAGGCAAGGGAAGTGGAATTTATGCTTTGGTTTTTTATATATAATGATGATTACGATTAAATAAAACTCTCAACCATTCGTCGCAGGGAGCCTCGGGTAAGCTTTTCTCATGCATTTGGTAGGCCCCGTCAGCTCTTCTCTTCCATCAGGCCAGTTTTCCAAACAATAGAAGGGGAATTTAAGAACATACTCAACATCATTGCTTAGAAGATAGTAACCTTTTAATGCAAGATATTTGTTTTTAACTGCATAGAACTAAAGTACTTTCTAAAAAAATAGTTCAAGCTACAACTCTGTTCTCTTCTATAAAAATTTAAAATCACATTGATTACCCATCTGGCATATCTCCTAATTATGCATCTCTCAGTGAACTAATACTCCCTTCAGAAGCAAAACAGTAAACATACAAAGGAAAACATGATTAATAATTTCTTTTTGTTCTGCTTTTCAGGACAATTCCCTGCTCATTCATGCTCTCCACTGAAAATGTTTCATAGCCATACCCAGACAGATATGATAAACTGTCCCCTGGTTATTTGCTTAACAGGAAGGGAGAGACATAGGCAAAATTCACTTTCCAGCAGAAAGGCATTGATAGAGCAGGAACCCTGTACTGGTTTTTATCTTTAGTGCATGTGCGTGTGCATGTGTGTGGGTTTAAACTTGTTTTACTGAGTTAACTTTTACCTCTATTCTATCATATACCTAATAAGTCAAGTTTTGCCTCTATGAATCAGTTTTCTGGCTAATCAAGTGAATGTATTTGTTGAAATAAGACACATTGCTTACACTTGAGACAAAATGCTATTTTTTAAGAAGCCGAATCATATTAGACTTATTATTCCAGGATATCTGATATCTTATAAGACAAATTGCCAATAATTTATCTTTAATGTTTTTCTATCATTTTCTTTATACCTTTGTTCCTTTTCAGCACCCTTTCTCCATCAACAGCTTAAGGAAACTATACTCTTTCTCTCATCAAAAGGGAAGTCATTCGTTCCCAGTATAAGCTAATTTTATATGGAATTTCTATTATGACAATTTTAAAATGTAATGCATTCCTTCATGAAATACATGAAGAGAACAGACTATGGCTTATACAGTTAGTTTTCCACTCAATAGCCACATCTATATTCTTCCTTGAGAATAGAACTCCAAAATTCTTTGGAATGGCAGTATGGCTCTCTAAATATTTGTTTTCCTAGAATCCTCTGCAGCTTGAGGTGACCATATGACATATTTCAGGCCAACCCAAACAGAAATCTCCTGGAAGTGTCCAGGAAAGCTTTTATTTTCTTGAATTTAGGGAACAGATATGACTGGAACTGCCCTTTTTTCTTCTTCTTGCCCTGAGCAAAAATGTGATGTGTGGAGCTGAAGCAGCCTTGTTTTGACCATGAGGTAAAAAGCAAGAAAATCATAAAGACATTGGCTCTGAGCTCTCTGAGCCACTGAACCAATACTGGCAGCCCACTACCTTGAGAATTCTAGTTTATGAGAAAAATAAAACCTTATTTGTTTAAGCCAGTGGTTGGGTAGTCGGGTATGCTGTTTTATGCATCATGAGATGCATGAAAAATTATACATTAAGTTTCATGGTCCAAAAACTGTGTGGGGGTGCCTCAAGGGCTAGTATGGAGAACAAGGCAAAGGCTAAACTGGCAGGAGGTGCACCCCCATACTACTAGCACCTGATTTTCTCGCACTAGCTCACCTTTCATCTTACATATTGAAGTTATAATTTAGAATTCATTTGAGAAAAATAAATTCTTCTGTTTAAAGCTCTATGTTTAAAACCACTGAATTAGACATTTTTCCATTGGAAAATTTGTTGGCTTTATCTTGGAAAGAAGCCCAAAGAAACGAATTCTTATGAATGGACATTTAGCAATACGATGTCTATAAGAGGAAGGCATTTTGATAAGGAAAAACTCATCTGGATCCTCTCTGATCACAACACTTTCTCTCCCTCTCCACATGGCTTGTTCTGAGTTCCAACCTGATGTCATCTATTTGTTTCCAACGAAGTTGGTTGGTTGCATGTTCTCGACGATGCAAAGGGGGCCCACACAATCCTGCATCCTCGCTGAAATCCAGGGATCCAAGCCTGTGTAGGAGGGACATATAGAGACCTAAGGAATGTTTTTAAGTTAATAACAAAAACTTCATAAGAGAAGAAGCTGCACAGAGGTGGGAAGGCAGGGATCTGCTTTTTCGTCTCTCTGCTCCAGGGACCCTGGCTCTGGAGCAAGGCTGGAATTGTTGCGAAGTCTTGAGACCGACATTCCGATGAGTTTCCTTCTGCGCTGAAAGGGCTCGAGGCATCGTTTATGAAATGTTCACGGCCCACAATGGTTTGCATACCCTGAATCTTGGTGTTCACACTTGCATTTCAAATTCCTTGTGGGTTCTCACGAGTTAAAACAAAGACTTGTTTGAGAATGAGAATAATGCCTATCCACACAGACTCACCTCTCGCTTGTACTTTGAAACCTCATCCCTCCCGCAGGGCCAATGTTATTTCACTCACCACACTTCTACACTCCTCATACATTCAGTATCTTAGAGTACGGGCTTTAGAACTAGAGAGATTTGTGTTTCATCCCAGGTCAGCCACTTACTGCCTAAGTGACCTTGGGCTAGTCATTTAACTTCTCTGTGCTTCAGTTTCCTCATGCCTAAACCAGGTATAAGAATAGTAGCTACCTGGCAGGACTGTTCAGAGACTTAAATAATTTAAAATATGCAAAGCGCCTAGAACAGTTACTGGAACATACTAAGTGCTAAATGAGTATTAGCTATCATTGTTGTTACTTGGTACCAAGTTCCATCACCTCTTCATTGATAAATGGGCATAATAATGCCCCATACAATTAGCTCTTAGCAAAGAGACAATGAATTGACACAATAACTGTTGCTGTTGCTTGTGCAATATCCCCCACTGGAAATGCTTCTTGCCTGAACTCTGCCTACCCAGAGCTTCGAAGCACCTTAGATCTCACCATATTCAAATTTTGTTTTTAAGAACTTCTCCAGCCTCAGTAGTCTGCCCTGTTTTCTCTTATTACAAATAACCACAACCATTAATATCGCTACCTCACAAGTTAGTACCAAATCATAAGCATTTTTAAAATTGTTCTTTATCATTTCAATTTTCTATTAAAACTTTAAGTTTCCTATGTGCAAGAATTCATTCTTCCACACTTCTTTTTGTTTGTTTGTTTGTTTGTTTGTTTATTGGAGTAACATTGGTTAATACAATTATATAATTTTTAGGTATACATTATAATTTGACATC
>KE749368.1:0-10896 GCA_000465285.1 Eidolon helvum
CTGGTGCTGGCCGGCAGCGGCCGGGCTCGTCGTTGCGTCGTCGTCACTGCGTTGTTGTCATTGCGTTGTCCTCATGTGAAGCGGGGAGCCAACAGGTCAAGAAAGTCCGAGAAGGCCGGAGGCTCAGCTGCCGCCGCTGAGCAGCCGGCTTCCTAGGGCATCCTGTCCCCTCGTTGCGAGGCTCCCATCCGGCCCTGTGGAAGAGGATTTCTTGCCCGTTGTCGCTGTCGCCAGAGATAGGAGGAGAAGGGATTTGGGGCGGGGGCGTTTGGTGGTCTACTGGATTGACTGCTCGCTCTGCAGGTACTTCAGTGAAGTGGTAAGCCCTTGCATTAACTGACACACGTGCACACTCAAAAGCTGGTTTGAAACATCTTTCATTTGGTTTGGTGGGCAGCGTTTGCCCGCGGAACTGGGCGGCTTCGCTGTCCGTGGTGCTGAAACGCTTTTTTTTTTTATATCAGGAATCACGTTTCCGTCGTCTTGCATTTTGACGCGGCTGAAAGATTTATGAGTTTTAAAACTCTTTTCACAGATATCTTATGTTATTTCTGAGAGTCTTGTGAACTTTGTAGGAAAGATAGCTCTCCCTTCCCTCATTTCATAGATGGGGAATTTTTGACTTGAATCAAAAAAGTTCTGTCAGAATTTCTCTCCTTCTGACATGTCTCTTAAAACAAATACATATATATATTTTTTGCTAATGTGAAAAAAATTCATTGTGGAAAGTTTTATAAATACAGAAAAAGGAGAACATGAAAATACTTTATGGTCCCACACCCAGTAGAGGGAATGACTATTGATGTTTTGATAAAAAGCCTTTGGTGCAGATAGAAGAGTGGGGGGAATAAGATGCATGATCTAATGCTGTGTGTGCTGTTTTACAATGTTTGCTCACTTAGAAAGCTATTAGGTGCCTTTTTCTCTTAGTAAGTGTACTAATACAGCATACCAAAATAGGGGAATAGTACATAACTGGGTTTGTACCATAATTTATGACCGTTTTTGTTGGACATGTAGATAATTTATGTTGTCTTTTGGATTATTAGTGGCACTGTAGTAAGCACTCTTGTAGCTAAATGTTTGTGCATATTATTATTTCTCCAAAAAAGTGCTGGAATTGAAATGGCTGGGTCACATAATTTAACCAAATAGTCCAATTTGTACAGCCATGAGCTGCTCATTTTCCTCTGTGCCCATACGCTCTGCACATTATTTTGAAAAAAGATTTTATGGATGAAAATGGCACTTTGCTGTTTTGATTTGTGTTTCTTACATTGCTAGTGAGATTGGATATTTTTTCTAGTATTTTTGGCTATTTGAATATTTTTTACTTAACTTCCTTCTCATAATCTTTGCCTACTTTCCAGTTTTATAGTTTTGAAATCTAGGTCTTCTGATTCTGAATTCAGTGTGTGTTCCTTGAACTACAAGGCACAGCCCATACGAAAATAAGCCTGTGTCCAGGACAGGTTCTTAAGTTGTCATGTGGTTCTTGCCTTTTAGGCCCCTCCCCCTTAGGGTCCCAGTGCATTTCCACTTCTAGCTGTGATGACTCCGTGGTGTCTTTATTTCCTTATTACTTACATGTCGCCTCATTCAATTCTTACAAGTGTCCTGAGAGGCAAATGGGACCATGGTGCCTGTGTAACAGAGGACAGTGAGGCTAATGGACTTATCCAAGGCCACCAATTAATACTGAGTCAGGGTAAATCTTGAAGCAGGATCTCCTAGGAGTCTAGTGAGACACGATTTGATAAGCTAATCACACGGATGCTTAGTGACTTTTATAATGTGTTATCTTTTTTCAGAGTTATCTGCATTTCAATATAGTGACCTGAAACAGTCACTACTTGGCGTCCTGTCAGCTGGGGACAGGACTGTTTTAGGGTCTGGAGCCAGCCCACTCTTCAAGTCACACTTGTGGATATCCACTACTTCATCGATGCATGGTCCTGGTACTTCTGTCTCACTGCAGGTTGACTTGAAGCAGCACCTGTGACAATCTCAACATATACAGTATAATGCCCAAAACAGAAAGAAAATAGAGGCAGTTTCCCTCCCTCCCTCCCTCTAATTACCTTTGTTAACCTAAAATTTAAAGACCATTCAACATGAGAAGCAAATGAGAAGCATTTATTTGAAGTAAATAAAGAAAAAGTAGCTATTCAGGAAACAGTGTTCTGATTAGGAGAAAAAGGTAGTGGGTATTTCTGGGAAAGGGAAGGGGACAATTCCACCAATAGAAGGAGGCATTTCTACTGGTGCATGTAATATAACATGGTGACGCTCATTCCAACCAGTGTTTTTAATTTTCAGTCCAATGGTCATCAGTCCAGGAGTCATCATATTTGCTTTCTCGCTATCTTTGCAAATAGTTCTTTGAGACATGAGGTTGCTTAGGCCCAGTCCAAAGGTTGTTTTGTCCTGTTTTAACATCCAAAGGTTTGTGGCCTAAGACGTGCAAGGCAGTTCCTCTGGTACGGCAGCTCCAGCTCCATTTTAAAGTAGCTCTATTTACTATTATACAGATATATCTTTTTCACATTTTCTATGTGCAGAAAACTGTTGTTTCATTTTCCTCACAAAATTACTCAGAGCTTCTTTTTTTTTTTTCTCCAGGGTTAATTAATTTCTAAATGCCTCTCGAAATGTTCTCTAAGCACCTGAAGGACCATACCTGGGTCGCTAGGAGGTCACAGGACACCAAGCAGCATGGACGGCCCCTCCCTGCGACTCACCGTCTGATGAAGTCAGGCTTCGGGTTGTCACAGCTTCCCTGCCCGCCCTCCCAGGGATGTTTGGTGCACAGCAGGCCTCGTCAGAGCAGGTAGGGATGTCTCGGAACAGCTCCTGCAGCGCCCTGACCGTGCGGTGACATTTCACATGGTACAAAACCACAAAGAGCAGATGCTAGCCTTCCACTGCCGTCTCTGCCTTAGTTTTCTCTCTGGTAGATTTCGCCATCGTGGCTTTAAACATTTATGAGAGAAGGCTTTACGATTGTTGTGTATGTGATATTTTTTGCAAAATGTTCTTGGCAAAATTTTACGACAGTATTTTGCTGGTGTTTTTTTAAAATAGTGATTGGAGAGAATTATTTCAGTGACCATCATCTTTGCTTATCTCTGTATTGTTTTTTGAAGAATTTCCTAAAGGTCTTTGTTGACACTTTAATTTTTGTAGAGTTAACACACTGGTGCTCGGAGTCCGGGGCTAAAAGTAGACTGATACAGTATGGCAGTGTGAATTTCTATTTTTCTTGCGGAGATGTGAAGATTGACTCACAGTCAACTCTCAGTTGGCTGGTGATGAGCAGAAGGAAGGAAATCACAGGCAGAGTCATGCTTTGACTGATTAATACAGCTCCCTTGTTGATCCAGTGGTGGATTAACCGTACCCAAGGTCAGGAAGGACTGGGGATGGTGTCATATCTCCTGGGGGAAATACTCAGAGAGCAGATGACCACTCCTGATTGATGCACCTCCCACTGGTGTGTGTGTGTGTGTGGGGGGGGGTGTGTGTGTGTGTGTGTATGGCAACACGAGAGCATACTCTCCACATGAGTTAGGATCAGTCCTAACCTGTCCTGGACCTTTTCATGGTCCCCAGGTTTCCTCTTCATCAAAAGGTGATAATAATCCCTGCCTTATAAACTCACTAGGGCGGAAGTCAAGGTTAAAATGGAAGGACTTTGAGAAGAAAGTGCTCTGCAGATGCAAAGGACGTTGGCTCCCTGTTGTCTCTTGGAACACATAGGCTCCCGTGGGGATCCAGGGTGCCCGGCTGGTGGCCCGGCCAGAGCTGGGTAACTAAGACATCAGGATGTGTGGCTAGCTACGTCTTTGAAGAAAACATTTCAGAAGCTAGAATGACAGATGTTCGAGAATCAGGTTCTGAAACAGCCCTTTTCCAGTATGAAAGGAGCTCACGGAATTTGTTTCAGAGAAAGACATGTCACAGCCCCAAGGGTCAGCTCTCGGAGTTTCACGTCCGTGCCGTGGGTCGTGGGACCAGATGAGGAGACAGGGCACCAGCGCCACGTCACCAGCTGTTTTTACTGGAGCCAGAACTATACTTTCCCCTTGTTTTGTCAGAAACAATGTGTTATTTTGGTAACTCCTTATTTTCCACGCTGCAGCTTCCCATATAATTATTGAAAGCAATTAGGTATTCCGTGGTGCATAATTACTCAGCTTTCTGTACCTCTGAAAGATATGAAAATAAATGATCTTGGAAGTTCATGGTGAAAAGCCTCTACCCAAAGAATAAGCCTGGGCTTTCTACCTACCTGACAGTGTGTCTGAATAAGACAAAACAAATTTTAAACATTTCGGGTTCTTCCTTCATCTGCTGTACACATGAATGAAACTTAACACTAGTGCAGGAGAGCAAACTGGCTTTGTTGACCTTTTTTTTTTTTATTGGTCATCTTAAGCTCTGCCTTCCTATTCTGGTTTGTGCAGACATCCAAATGAAACCTCTCTATGGAGTGAAAAAGGAATGATGGATTAGGCTCCAAAGGTGACCCATAAATCCAGCCTCGCTAACCTGCGCATGGGGTGGCTGGAAGGCCCTACTTTATCTCTAGATCAAATTCATTCTTGTGCACAGTGAAGAAAAGACTAGCAAAGCATATTAAAGTAGAGAAAGGGCTTTGCTTTTCATACACATCTGTATTAACCAGATTCTTTTGATTGCAAATGACAGAAACCCAATTCCAGCCAGCTTAAGTAAAGAAGGGGCTTAGTAATGTGGTCCTGGGCATCTGGGAGAGTCACACTGAACAGCAGGCATGCGTGGAGCTGAGACTCGAGCTGGGGACTTTATACCAACACCGTCTCCATCTGCAGGGTCTCTGCTCCCCGGAGGAAGGGGGCCTTGGCTGGGGGGTTCACTTGTCAGCAGCTCGGAAGCATGACAATCCTTGAATTCCTAATGCCTTCCCAACCTGTGGATGGAGATGGCGCCGTACGCCGTCGAGTCATCCGGCTCCAGTTCTGGGTGAAGGTTAAGTTTCCGAAAGTCAACGCCAATGGCTCAGTCTTATCGCTTAGCGCTGCGGTTTTGAAGAGTGCGTCTGAGAGCAGGAGCAGAGCATTCTCTGGGATGCCGACTGTCCCCTTCTGTGCCATTCACGCTGTGAGTCCACATTCGCCACCTGCCCACAGCAGAGTGGCCCCCGCTTACCGCTCGTTCCTGCAAAACGCCCAAAACACAGACAGAAAAACCAGGCTGAGCCCACGATGCTCATTGTGAGAAAAAATGTTTGTTAAGCACTTGTTCGGTACCACCTCATTTTATGCAGGAGGAAGAAGAGGGAGAACGGGGTGAACAGGTGTGCCCCGGGAGACAGACGCCTGCTTTGCACCGGGGCCCAGCCCCGTGGCCACGCTGCCTCCGCCGGGAGCCCGGTCTGCCCCGCGCCCTTGACCCCTGGGGTTTACGGCTCAGCGCCTCGCGTTTCTCATCTACGAATGTGGGTTTAGGGCTATTGCCAACGCACGTTAAAGGCAGGTTCTGAGGCTAGAAATGGATAAATCTGCAAATACATTTTAAGACGGTAGAAGATATAGGAACTTTGTAGTTTTCGTCGCTTTTGTTTCATTTCACTTGGAACTCTGGACTGTCGCTGGGATAGTTTCAACCCGTCACCGCTCACGCGTACCAGGCGGGTGGCCCGTGGCGCTCTGAAAGCACACGTATGCACGCCCCTCCCGTGTGGCCTTCGGGCTTTGCGGGCAGCGACGCTGACGGCGCGGGACAGGGCTGGTGCCCTGCTATTTCTGGACAAGCTGTGTCTGCCGTGGACCCATCTGCACGGCACTGGAGAGGGAGCTGCCCGGCGTCACACAGCGGCTGACGGCAGAGCCAGAGCCACCTCTGTTGGCTCCGTGCCCATCCCGCACAACCTGCAGCCTCCTCGCGCCCACACTGAGTTTTGGCGTGTGCCGGGCAGGCTCCTGGGGCCCGAGCGCAGGGACAGAGGGCTCTGTCCGCTGGCGGCTCTGCCTTCACTTCCGAGCAGCCGCACACCTGTCCGGAAGCACCATTCGCACCTTCTCAGCCTTGGCTTCGGCTTTTCCTCAGGGCCAGGTCCAGAGTGACGCGAGTCAGGAGGGGGGAGGAGAACGTGCCGCAGCACCACGGTGCCCCCGAAGGCTGCCTGGTTCACTTCTCACGCCGGCAGGTGCACCTGTTCTTAGCTGCTGATATGAACGTCATATAAATCACCAAACGCCTTACAAGGGGCACAAAAGGAGACCGAAAACTCTAAAGCGCACCTGCTAATGGGTGCCTCTCGCGAGCAGGTAGTTGCCGAAGCAGAGCGAAGCCGGTACGTGAGCGTTCGTTACATCGGGGGCCAGTGCACTTTTCTTTAAGGGACCAGGTCGTAAATATTTTAGGCTTCCCGGCCATGTGGTCTCTGTCGCAGTCTCCCAGCTCCGTCCTTGTAGCGTGAGAGCATCCGCAGACAGTGCACGAGTGAGTAAACGTGGCCGTGTGCCTGTAAAACCACACAAACAGGTGGTGGCCCAGGCCTGGCCCATGGCTCCGATCTGCTGACCCGCGCCTTATTCTGTCTAGTTTAGTAGGCGCTTAAAAATTTCTGCAGTGAGATGTTCAACCCTTTGTGCCCGAAGTTATATGCGATCATTTCTGAGTGAGTGAGACCACGATGATAATGTTCTCATCCTCCATTGCTATGCACAGAGCAAATGGTCACTTAAAGTAATCACATTTTGGCAGAAGTAAGCGCTTTCCATATGAATGAAGCTGAATATTCAGTAATTATCTAAAAACCGTTGGAGACAACTAGGTAGTTTTTCTGCAAGCATGGGCAAAAAAAACGAAACAAAAAAAAACAAAAAAAAAACCAGTCTAATTTTGCCTGAGTTATTTAGACTGGCTGGTGAGACTTCGTGGAGGTGGGGGTCAGCTCTGGCAGAACCTTTCATTTTACTATCCAAAGTCAATAATTTACTAACCCTAGCTGTGCTGGTGCCTTGGGCCGGGCAGGTGTGATTAGGGAGCAGCCACCGTTTGTGACACTCACCGAAGCCAGTCTTCACTTCTCTGCCTCGATCACTTGTTTCCACAGAAATGGACGCCTGCCCCGCGAAAGCAAGCTAACCGGAGCCTTCCGTAGTGATTATTTGCACTCTCAGTTTCTGTGGAAGTTGCAGTTAGCCGTCAAGGGGCACCTCTAGGATCATGATCTTCACCATCTTCCAGTGGCCCAGCCTGGGGAGCTTTACTTGGCCTAATGCTCTGCTCCACAAAGCAGTCGCTGGCTGAAATGGCTGGTTTTGGGGGTTTTCAATGCTATTATATTATCTCTCTCTAACGGAGCGCTAAGAATGAAAAGAGATAGTGTTGAATCCCAGGGTTGTGAAGTCTTCAGGGGCCTTGCAGCTCCATACCTGTGTGTGATACCCAAACGCTTCCACGGCATCTCCAGCAGGTAGGTGCTCATCCAGCCTCACCTGAACTCCTCCCGTGCGGGGGACTCGCTGCCTCTAGAGGCGGGTGGGGCTCGGAGCCAGGGGCCTGTCTGGGCCGGGCGCAGCCCTTCTGGGTTTTTTCCACTCGGACCCAGAGTCCTGTCTGAGCCGGCTCCAGCCTTACTGTATTTTTCCAACTGGTGCTTCTGATTCTGGTTCTCGCAGTCTACGAAAGGAAGGTCTAGTTGGGGATCGAGACAGGAGGAGGGACATTCTTTCAAAGATGGCCGAGAACACCCCTGCAGGCAGGAGGGATGCTGGGTCAGGAGCCTATCGTGTGATCCTTTTTGGCTGTTACTCTGGGAATTTTAGTACCAGAAACTTTAGTAATAATGATGACAAAGTAGCCAAAACAACAGCTGACATTCCGAGTGCCGTTACGTGCCAGCCACTTTCCTTGTGTGATCGTAATTCATTTTCAAAGTGACGTGGCCCATACACTGTTGTCCTCGTCACTTTGCGGGTGAGTTCACTGAGGCTCAGGGAACTTGCTCAAGGTCCCTCGAGTGAGGAAGCCAGCCTCAGACCCTGGATCCGGACTCCAGAACCTGTCTTCTCAGTGGTCAGCTTTACCGCGCGTTCCACTTCAATTTTGACGACACGGATGGGTTGTCGGTTGTCTTTGCCGAAGCTAAGATCGTGTTTCTTCAGCTCTTCCTGGACGCCACGGCTCTGGGGAGGCCCGCTGTCTCCTGACAGGGGTGGCCCATTTGAGTGGGGACAGATCCGGGGTGAGCGAGTAGCAGCAGCACAGGGGAAGAGAACAAAACGAGACCCCAAACGTCCTTCCTACCACAATCTAACTAGGACTGGTGGCTTCGGAGTGTTTTTCTCATCTAGATAACTTTCCTGGGAACGTCCCACTCCACGGCTTGTTACCAGCTGCATGTCACTTCGCAGTCACTTTTACTGATGACTAGTGCCTCCAAGTATGCTGGCCCGAAATTGCCTCTCGGATTAACTGCCCAGGGTCATGGTAATTCAGTAGGTGAAGGTTCTTCTGAGCTGAGGATGACAAATGGCCTTCACCGTGAAAGGCTCGGGGATGGTACAGCGAGAAGTAGGTGTCAGAGGAGGCACCCAGGCCCTCGGCCCATTTTCTTACCCTCAAAGCCTTTGTGTGGTATCTGACTGTACTTGTTCAAGGCGTCACAGTTAGTAAAATACAGTGTCCGCCCTGTGAATTTTCTCCAAGAAACCTATCCAAGTTAGCATCATGGGACTGCAGCGATAAATCACCTGTGGTTTCTGCCTTGGAAGGCCAGAGAGCAACACGAAAAATAAAATGGATGCACAAATCACAAGAATACAAGGCAGGACATATAGTGAGTGGTCCCAGAGAGAGAAGCAAAACGAAGAGGTGCCCAAGGAGGGAGCGGGCACATCCTCTCGCTGGGACTCAAGGCTTCATTCACCAGGAATTCAGAGGTCGTGAACTGGAGGCCACCATCTGAATCTGGCCCACAGACGTGCGGGAAGGTACGGGACGGTGCCTGCATGAGGCCGCACCGCACACAGACGTGGGAATCCTGTGGGAACACTCTTCGTTCTGGGCTTCTTGTGACAGAGACTGAACAGCAGCCGAGAGATCGAATTTGAAAGGTGGGCTGTGATCAGACTGTGGAGAGTTCGCCAGGAAAGTGGAACTTCTCTTATTATTGAGTATGTGCCGTAAAGGGCGGAGCTGCCCTGTCGCTCTCGGCCCTTCTCTCCAAGGGAACTCTGCAGAAGGGTGGAGGTGGAAATGAGCGAAAGAAGCATCTCGTCCCTGCTCGTTCGGTGATGGCATCGTGTGCCAAGAAGGGTCATCATTATGGGGCTGGAAAAACCCCAAGAGAATTAGCAGATGCCATATTTTTGTGGCTAGACCAAGAAGCAAGCACGTCGTACATCATATGTTATTGGAATGGAACGTATTCTGTGTTAGCTTCATTTTTCACACAACATACAAAGACTCCTGCAGGAGCCAGCTCTGACCCAGAGCCCCCCTGGGATAAATCACACCTGTCATCCTCCCTCCCGCTCCCCTCACCAGCCAGGCTCTGCACTGCTCTGAAAATTTCAGGTTGGAAGAACGCCACCTTTGGTCTTACTTTATTTTCATTTAATATGCCAATTACGGGTCTTGCTGATCCGCTCACGGGCTGTTTTCCAGAAGGCCTGTCTCATTTTATGTAGATTAAATCAATTATGCTGATTCGGTGCCATTGGTAGCCCATGTGGGACAGTCATGGCCCAGGTGCGTTCTGCTCGTTCCTGATTGGCATCTGCAGCGTGTCCCGTCATCGCCTCTCCTCGCACCCATCTCCGTCGGGCGCAGACCCTGCCGCTCCGCGCCCTCTGTCTGAGGAACGGCGGGCAGCGGGGCCTCCCCGCGGGGCAGCCCGCACGTGGCCTCTCCGGGGTCAGCACGGAACTGGTCCGACGCCAAGCTCCATCGGCCACGTCCTGGTCCACAGAGCCTCAGCCGGCTCGTGCAGAGCGTGATGAAGCTATGGAAGCAGGGGACGCGGCCGTCGGCCAGGCTCTGCCATGACACCCCGTGGTGGGCGCCCGGCTCGCCCTCCCAGTGCTCATCCTCTGCTCTTCGCGACAGCGTCCAGCTCTTCTCAGCCTGAGGTTCGGCTGGACTGATCCCACCCCCAGCTCCCGGGCTGGTTCCGGTTTGCTTCCAGCCAGCTGCATACGCCATTCCAGTGGCCACGAGGATGGGTTCGGGGATGTACCAAGCCAGGTGACTCGGGGCCAGCGACAGCTGCTGGAGGTTGAATAATGGAGGAAGGGAGACTAGTGAGGATGTATGTAGTTCTGGGATGCCTTAGGATCACTTTCGGTAACATAATAGGAGAACCAGAGAGAGAGAGAGAGACAGAGGGGGGGGGGGACAGAGACAGAGACACACAGAGACAAACACAGAGAGACAGAGAGAAAACCAGTGGGCTCCCAGGTCAAGTCTTAGCTACCGCTAGATACACTGCCGGCCTTTTCAACATCGTTAACCGGTACATTCTCCTTTTGCGTGAGCCGCTGGGGTTGAGATTTCTATTTCCGGCAACCAAAAGCATCTGAACTGCTGTGTGGCGTTTGGTATAAGCTGCTTTTCCTGTCTGAACCTCAGTTTCCTCGTCGGCCCCATGCGGAGCTGGGATGGCTGAAGTCCATTCAGGCTCTGAGACCGAGACTCTCATGTTTTGCTTGTAGTTCTTTATAACGCGCCTGGCCATCTTCCCTGCCGAGGAAGAAAGGCAGCGTGAGCATAGACGTTCTCCGTGTGCCGTGGCTGGTGGTGTAGACGCTCTTTGTGCACCGTGGCTGGAGGCAGGGGCAGGTCACAGAAGGCCGCGCCGGCAGAAGTGTTTGTTTTCGGTCGGGGCTGCAGAATGAGGCACAG
>KE749369.1:0-13367 GCA_000465285.1 Eidolon helvum
GGGGGCACGGCGGGGGCTGTACCCCTCCCAGCACGACGCCGTTCCGCATCTTTGCTCAGTCTGAGCTGCTTGCAACGCGCCGGTTTCCAGCACCGGCGGACAGAGCGCTGTTGACAATGGTCACGCGTCCGCGCGCCGCGGGGAAACGTCGCGTTTCTCCGCGGGGGTCGCGGGCATCTCACGTGTTTGCTGCTGGAAGCCGCTGCACTGCGTTTGCCTGTTCAACCGTGTTTGGATTGTTGTCACAACGCGTTCGTTCCCTTCCTCTCTCCTTCATGGGGTCCGCTGTCCCCTTCGCTTTGATTTTGGGCTCAGGATAGGCTTGGCTTTCAAGGCAGAAGTGGCGGGGTGACCAGTTCCCAGCCTAGGTCCCGAGAGGCCTGGCATGTTTCCGCTTGCTCCCTGGGGCTTCTGCTAACAACCCGAGGGGACCGTGCCCAGGCCAGCACTCTGGGGACAGGAGAACATAAGCCGTGTGGGACAGAGCCCAAACTCTCCACTGAATCCGGCCTAGACCACACGGGAGACCCTTAGTGCACAAGTAAGCCGTGGAGTTTGCCCAGATGAATTCAGCTGAGACCAGTCTTCTCTTGGCCAACGAACAGATGGGCGAGAATAAATTATTGTTGCTTCAAGTGACGGAATTTTAGAATAATTTGTTACAGAATATTTTTGTGATAATATTATGTCTATATGAAGCATATATTCCTAGAAATAGAACTGTTGGAACAGTGACTATTTCCCTAACTCGGTGCGTTAGAAATTTCATTCTTTATTGACATGATGGATATATATTTAATGATAAAATGTAGTCCATCAGTGTGTGTCTCCATTTATAGATTCTACATTTTGAAATTTACCTGAGTATGACACCATCCTGAAAACATGAACCCTTAGTGGTTTATTCATATTTGTTAATTGCATTTATCTGTATAAATTATAGATTTGTCTTATTTTCCCAGAAGCACAGAGTTAAAGATAACATACTCTACCACCTAGACTAAGAAAGTCGGATACGTGAATTCTGTCTGTGTTGAAAACTCTCAATGGGCGGCATTTTGGGCCTCAGCGTTTCTAAAGAGAGTTTGGCTGGGAAGTTCAGTGTGCCCCTTCATTGTTATATGGGGCGTTAGGGCTCTCGAAGTGGTACCCCAACTGACACTCTACAAGTTAAGATTATTGGTGGCTTTTGTTGTCAGCGCTAAAGTAAAAACAACTGTCTCCTGAGGGTATGCTGGAAGTTGGGTGCGCTTGCTAAACTTCTCGCTTCCCCCGGGAAAACGTCACCCTCTCAGGTCGATGACGTGCCAGGCATGCTGCCCAGGGAGTATAGTCTGGACTTGAGAGCTGCTCAGTAACTACAGAAATCTCTTTGAAAACAACTTTATTTGCTTAAGTCATTTCTCTAGACAGGCTGAGTACCTGTCAAGAGCTGCAGAGAGCTGTGTGCGTCTGCGTCTCGTTGGCCTCCCACTCGTGTGCCTGTTAATAGATGGTCTGGTGAGATGCCATCGTCTTATACTCAGAGGTATTAGAAGACACTTCTCTGTGCGAGTCACTGCTATACTTACTTTCGAGTTGTTGATATTGTTTAATGTCTATCACACAAAGTCTTTTCCTTGAAATTTCATAATAAACATTTTTTCCTCCAATTCTACTCGCACAACCATGTTTTCCTTTGTCTCAGATTTTCAGCTATTTTAAATTCGTTTGGTATCGTGTGCTACTTGTATTTTTGAAAGCCATGCCGAAGCTTACAAGTACATAGCAATGAACAAAATGTGAATAGAAATAAAAAACTGGTTGGAGTGTGATAAGGTGAAACAAACATTGGGATGTCCTTTCTCGATGACATTAATTATGGACAGAGATAGATTCTTGCGCTCACACTTCATTCCTCTGCGTAGCTGTTAATTTAACCGCCTGCTCGTTCTGGCATTAGGTGAATGAAAACAAATGTGAAGGCCCGCTCCCTGCTTCTCTTCGCCTCTTTGGAACATAAAGGAGAAAGTACGACCCGCAGAACGATTGCGGGGTGACATTCATGGAGTTTGTCATGCCTCCCCAGTTATTCATGACATGCCACGGCTCTTCAGACGCTAAAAATTTTAATAAGCCCAGACTTTTATTGGGTAGAAAATAAGGAAGAATCTCAGATCGAGCCCTCATTCCAGTACAGCGATTCAAATAATTGTCTTATTCTGTTAGACTCAAATTGTCTACCCAGAGGGCCAAAGTCAGTTGTTCTAAATTATACAGGTAACAGGCACATCTGTCTCATCAGAGTTAGAACAGGTAATGACTGAAAATTTAAAACGTAAAAATAAAAATATGCAAATGTTTTCAATTATCTTTGTAAATGCAAGTTAATTATTTTGGGGTACACCGAAAAGCCTTTCATTATTTTTTTCTGTACAGAAACCTTTAAGTAATTTGGACTATATATTTGTAAGGCATTGAGGTCGTTCTTTGGATGAACTTTACCTGCCTGAGTTAGCCAAGTAGATTTTTTTTTTTTAGGAAACAAACAAAGGAAAACGCAATCGTCAGAGCATGTTCGCTTTGGATTACACACGTGGATTTGTTTTTCAGGCATGCCTACTGATTTTTCAAACTCTACGGTGCTTATATTTTTCCTTTTAGATACTGTGTGGCATTTGTTTTTGATGTTGGATTATTACTTTGCTTTATAAACGTGAACCATACATACACTATTTTCTCGAATTAGCACAATGCTCTGATTCTTATTATGAAATGATTAATTAAATTAGAACAAACCGAGTAAGCAACGTTCCACCTTGCACACGGGTCCCTACAGCCAGTGAGGAGGTGCCATCGTCGTGAGGTGCCAGTGACCCAGCGAGACTAATCGGACGCTTCCGCTTAAATGCGTTGCGATAAGTTGCCCGTGTTCAGAAAAATGAGTGAAGAGTCGATGCCATTTACTTACTGCTCGGCCTGCGTCCTTCACCTTCCCCAGAGCTGTCGTCCCCGACGACCCCGTCCCACTGGTGGTCCCGGCCGGGTTCTGCTTATACCTCGTCGTGCTTTCAAAGAACCGTGTTCCTCCCCCTTGCTGTGCGTCAACGCTTATTTGTACATTTATTTGATTATTGGATAATAAGTTCTTTTCTAATCACTTATCACGGAATCTAGCACAGTGCAGGCACTCACTAAATAATTTTTAACTTCTGAATGATTGAGATGATTTTTGTTGAATTCAGAGAGGATGCTGTCTTTTCTATCAGAATAAACATATATGTATACACACACACACACATGTGTGTGTGTGTGTGTGTGTGTGTATTTTTCCTTCATAATTCTGGGCTGACGGTGGGCACGAGTGCTTCTTATTTTGTTTTAACTTAAGATTTACATATATTATTAATATTTTCTTTTATATAGAGCAAATATTACATTTTAGAAAGATGTTTTCTGTTGTTGTTAATACGGCCGGCTGGCTGTGAGGACTTACCCTCTGCTGTGAGATGCTTCTGTTTTAGTTGCTTGTCTATCACCCCAAGGGCTGTGACAGGCTGTGCCCATTACGACTGGGTTGCAGGCGTTTTGGAAGTGGGAGACCATCAGGTCAGGGGGCAGATTTCTTTTCCTGACCGGGAATAGAAAGATAACGATTCCCTGTGGGCAAAGGTTGAGCAGGTTTGAAAATCTTGAAAAGATTAGGAGTCTCTTAATTTCGAGGCTCCTAGGCCGTGACCAACACGGTTACGTCTGGGGTTCTCACTGTGACCAGCCTCGGCATGGCCCCGTGGGATTTGGGAGGGAAAGGGGACCAACGCGGACACACAGCTAAGGTTGCTCGTTGTGACATAGTAATGAACTGTGTAAACGGGTTGGGCTCGTTGTCGCCTTCCCAGGCCACCCCACGAGACTGTGGCAGGCTGACCCAATAGCTTCCGTAGTTGCTGTGGACCTTTCTTTTCCGTAAGGGTTTACATTTTGGATTATAGGTTTACAATTATGAATAATATCTATATGTCTTCTGCTCATCTTAACACCCTGAGAAGCTTCCAGGCTACTAGCCAGTATTGGATAAAAATTCAAAGAAAGCGGGAACCCAGAATGCTGTGCTAATAAGCACAGGCGTTAATTTTATCCTACAGGCTTTTGCTGAATCTGGAGAACCTGCGTGTATCTTTTCAGTCTCTCGTCGGGATGGGGGAGAAGCATGAAGAGGGAAAGCTGGTCCCGGTCGGCTGGAGGAGGCATTCTCCCCACGGCCACAGAGCTGAGAGAGGAATTGCTGAGCCTTCTAAGTGCGTGTGAGCCAGGAGCGAGCCCGCCATCCCCAGGTGCTACCAGCAAAGTTCTTTCCGACTGAACAGAGACGAGGGAAGAGTTCAGATCAGACACTCTAACCACAAGCTTGCCAGTGATGATTTATAGGAGAAATCTCAGCACCCAGGCCACTCAAAGTATGTGAGTTTTATTAAAGTGGGGGTGTCCCTGGGTGCCCTGCAGAGCAAATGCAGATGGCCTCAGAAGAAGGCCTGCTAAGCCTAGATTTCAAAGGATTGTCACAAATCACTGGCCAAGGAAAAGGAACAGCTGACCGCAAGCGAGAATCAAAAAATAAAACGAAAACACTAGAAAGAAGAAGTGACCTGCAAAGACTTTAAATACTGGAGCCATCGGACAAGAAGACAAGCTTGACATGATCTTCAGAATGCGGGGAACTCTCAAAAGGGCCCAGACAACTGTGAAAATTCACCAGAAAGAATAATAAAATAAAAGGTAAAATAATCGAAAATAAAATGTAATGACTCAGTGGATACATTTAGCAGCTCACTAGATGAAGCAACAGGAAAATTAGGGAACTACGAGTTTGGATAGGAGAAATGATCTAGAACACAAAACAGGTAGACAGAGAGAGAAACCATAAAAGAGAGCAAAAAGGCTGTGGAGTATCAACTGAAGGAAGTCCGGCATCTGTCTAATTGGAGTTCTGGAAGGAGAAGGAAGAGGAAAAGGAACATAAGCAATATTGCAATAAATAATGCTGGGAAATTTCTGGAAACGAGGAAGGACAGCCATCCACGGGTTCTGAGGGCAGGTGGCGGGCCGGCAGCTCTAAACGAGGCCACAAGAGTCGGTCATCGTGTTTCCCTTACCAGATCCTCATTAAAGGAAAATCTAAAAGATGTATTTCTGGCAGAAGCAAGGTGGTTTTGAGGGAAACGTGTGTGCCTGGGAGACAGGTGAATAACGAGAGAGGTTAAATGCATTCAAATGATGATGAACAGGTTCGTCGGGACCGTCCAGTTGTCGTCTGCTCCGCCGTTGCCATGGCGATGGCCGTGACGTAATCTGCCCGTCTTCTGCCGCGCTGACGCGTTTCCTGCTGGCTCGGTTCAGCTCGCCGGGCATTTCCCCGTTGCTCACCGGGTGGGCAGATCTTAATCGCTGCGTTGCACAGAAAAGTGTTTATCTATCTAGTGACCGGAGTCAGTGCATTGAGCATCATGAGAATGCACTGAAATCTGGTTTTGAGAGGGAAAAAACCGCGATGACTTTAGATATGGCCACCTGTGATTTGGGGTGGTGTGTCTCAGGGCTAGTGTGACTAGCGCTTGAAAACGAGATGTGGCCACCTTTGATTTGGGGTGGGGTGTCTCAGGGCTACCTGTGATTTGGGGTGGGGTGTCTCAGGGCTAGTGTGACTAGCGCTTGAAAACGAAGGGACGGAAGAAAAGATGGCTTGAAGCAGGTGAAATAAACGCAGTCGTGGGAGGCGAATAACAGTGATAACGACGGTGACGACCTCTGCTCTTCTGTGCTGCCTCCTACTGAGGTGATGCACGTTTTTTAAATTTTCAGTGATCTGTAAATGTTTTGGACGTGTTCCAGGTTCCATCTCTTTACCAGTTATATATGTTGAAAATATCTGGTTCCTTTGGGTAGACTGTCTTTTATGGGGACATTTGCTAAATGAATTATTAATGTCATAGTCAGTTTTATTATTTTCTATTAGAGTTTGCATTTTTATGCCTCGTTAAAAGAAACAATGTGAACTTTCTACTTATTCTACGAAATATCTATTCAATATATTATGGTGTTTAATGGAATTGTATATTTTCCTACAAAATGTACCTTGGTGCTAGATATATTATAAGGTTCTCATAACATACGATTCTTATTAAATGAGTCTTTGAATTATATGCTCTTTATGTTTTTTCTGCCTAATTTATTGCAACTCCTATTGTTCAAAATATTGATCTCGTTATCTGGTAACCTTATTAAACTCTTATATTAATTCTACCTGCACATTCTCCCGTGTTTGTTAGATAGAAGATCCCATCACTAATACATAAAACATTCTCATTTCCAGTCTTCCAGTCTTTCCACCTCTCATTACTGTTTTTATTTTTAATTTTTTTTTTGTTACTGCGTTGCACATGATCTCATTACAGAGTTGAAAACAAAGAGTCCTAATCGACACCTTTGTCTTCTTTTTAATTTAACAGAAACGTCCCTCACAAATTGCCATGAAGTATGAAGTTGCTGAGGGTTTTGATGAGTCCTGGACCTTTTTTCATACCGTCTTGCCTTCAAAGACGATGCCTTTATATACATGCATATTTTAAAAGAGAATCGTTTATGGGAGGGAAGCCTTAGTGGCCTCTGGAAATACGTGGACTTTCTCCACAGGGGCAGGATGGACCTTTATAGATCAACACGAGCACTTTGCTTACACTTTTGGGGGCTTGCGGATCTGTTAGGTGCTTGTGGATCTGTTAGGTGCTCTCTATCGACTCCAAGTTAAGACCCCTCGATCTAGAAGAATTTTCTTCATTAAAACATTCTGCAAGCAGTCATTGAACACACGCCCCGTGGCAGACACTGTGAGACGTCCTATGTGCACAGTGAACCCGGACACCCGGGCACGCCGGGCGCTCACGGCACAGAACACCAGCCAAGGCAGGTGTTGAGAACGGGGTGCGTGAGGCCTTTGAGGGGGCGTGCGCATTCTTATCTCAGTGTTTTAGCGAACGTGCGTGGTCTAATCTCAAACCCCGTTTTGTTTTCATGTAAAAGTTCCTACTTTAAAGAAGAAACACTAAGCCAGGCAAACGAGAATGAGTTCATGGGATATTATATTAATATCTTTTATCTAGCTCCTCTAATTCCAATTTTTCTTCTCTAAACCTCCCCATATGTCATCATGTTACTCTGGGACGTACTCGAAAGGTTTAATTTTGGTTCATCCAACATATCGGCACTCAGAGCTTTTTTATGAGTCATTTTGCAAAAACATCTGCGGGTCGTTTTGCTCAAAAGGAATAAGACGCCTTAGGCTTTGTCGGAGGAGCTTTGTCTGCCTTTGCTTCCTAAAACGTCGTTGGCAACTCGAAAATGCATAAATGGAAAGGATGCTTTGGTGGAACCGATAGTAGTGATGGGCAGGACGCCTTCTCGGGGGAGGTATGGCCGCAGGCCTGCTGCACTGAGGATGGATTTCGAGTCTGGGACTTTATCTTACCTGCCGAGCTTGTTGACTCTCGGCTGATTATCTTCGCTGGCCCTCTCAGTCGCTCTTCAAGCGTTCTGTGCATCTCACTGATGTGTGCGCCCTCGGGGAGGCAGTCTGCCCGTGGCCGGATTAACCTCACTCTTTTCCTGGATCTTTAAAAAAAGGATGTCAAATCGGTCCAAGCTTCCTGGGTGTGTTTCTATTCCATCAGTCTTTTGAAATTAAATCGCCTCTGCCTGCTTCTAGAGAGATTTCACAAACAACTAATGCGAAAAATAAAACAGAGAGAAACCCCTTTAGACTAAGTTTGCAGCAAGTTGGGGAGTAAAAAGTAAAATAACTAAATTTGTATATGTATCTTTGCCTGGCAGCTCATATTTGATTTTGATATGTGTGAGAAGGTGAAAGATTTGGGGACAGAGCGATAGCTATCACCACAATATTATAAAAACAATTACTTAGTGCCTCTGGTGCTACTGAAGTCAAGACAACTCATCAATTGACTGATTCTTGATATCTGTTCTTGGATATAATTATACCGTCAATCGGTTTCTTTCCCAGAATTGGTAAAATCGACTATCAGTCAATTACATTAAAACGGAATTCGTTCCAGGGAGTAGGTCTGCGTTTCTCCTGTGCTACGTGTGCGTTTCTCCTGTGCTACGTGTCTAATAGTCACATAAACGATCGGATCGTCAGTTCACGCCTGGTCTTGAACTTGATCTAAGACTTAAAGCCTTGATCTTTTGTTTCATGAATATTTAACTAGACTGAACTCTTCCTTTCACAGTATGAGTGAGAGTGAAGCATGTTCTTTATTGCTAAAGTTATCCGTTTTGCTTGGCATTTTAATTTACTTTCTTAAACTTTTTAACCAAGGACCATTTCAATTCCAATGAGCAAGCGTACTTTATCACACTTTTTCAGATGATTACATTTTCTCTTTGAAGTTTTTTTCTTTTTTAATTCTTCTGAAGCTTGAGAATATTTCCCATCTAGTTCCAGCTTACTAAACATGGCACTGAGGTCACATAGGAACCATTCTTCTATGATTTGGAGATTTTTGTTGGTAGGTGAGTGACTATATAGTTCAAGCAATGTATCATACTTTTAAATATCTACTAGAAATGATCCAATGTGAGTCATCTTCATTTTTCTGATTAATGGCAATGTGAGTTATCTTACTCTGAATTAATTGTATTAATATCAATTATCATATCCTAGAGAGTATTTAATGTAAGTTACCTATCATAACCACCTTCTCCACAAAATATTGCCTATCTTAATTAAGCGGTGAGGTGGAGTGAGCAGCATCATCTTAGACCGTCTGCTCATGTAGGAGGGGGGAGGAGAAAGAGGTGATTTGTTACTCTATACTTCTGTGTATCCTACATGTACTAGATATATAGTGTGTTGACGTGAATTACAAAGAACCGCATTAAGCTACTGATTTCAAATTAAGCATTATTATTAATACAATTTAATTTTGATGCTACAAATATTTTAAATATCTTGACTTCCCAAGCATTTTTTTTTCTCATTTTATTCTCATCATATAGATGACGGGGAAATGGTGTTCATATGTATTTATTAAGTAATGTAATCAGGATGAAAGAACAGATTCTCTGAAACCCAATCCGGTCATCTCCCAGGGACATTACTGTTACATAAATTTCAGTATTCTACGCATACATATGTGAAGAAAATTATTGCCTATGTTTGGAACTTCATTTGTTTAAATCAGATATTTCCGTACCATCTTTCGTATAGACTTTATTCAAGTAGTGCAGAGGTTCCAGAATTGTGGTCAGCAGCTGAACAAGCCAGGAGATGTGCTGTTCAGTATTTAAAAATTGGGAATCAGGATATAGATCTAGATTCCCAGCTTCTCTCGAGAAGTAGGACCACTGGGCATCAAAGATGCTGTGTCTCTATTTGGAAGTCGTTGAAGAGTGCTGAAGGGTTGATGTCTCCTTGGTATGAGGTGTTCTCTTTTCAGTGACCCATCGTTTGTCTTCCTGACACGGAGAGAGTGTCAGCTGCAGAACTAAGAAGTAAACAGGATGACACCATGTCACCAGGGTTCTTATGTGAGGCTCACTCTCCTCCTCTGTGTTTTAAGCCAAACTACTATGGGCAATTGATTTGTGAGTCCCAATTGAATTACTTAATCTTACTTTTGGCTTGTTTATATTAAGTTCCTATTTAAACTTCTCATCTCTGCATCCCTTAAGTAATAGTTTTCCTATCTGAAAAAAAAAAGATTGCATTATGAAAGTCTGTCTCACCCTATAAAATCTTTCTAGGAGGCTTCTAATAGCAAATTTATACCCCGAAGTCCCATATCTATACATCTAGACCATATTTCTCTTTATTTTCTTTGATATTTTGGCTTCTATATTTCACTTCTTATTGCACCTCTCCACTTGGGTGTAGTCTGTAGATCTCTTATTAAACGGTTACACAGATCTGATCATTCTTTTATAGTTTTTGGCTCAGAACGTGATAATGTATCCTGGGTACCAAAAACAGAAACATTGAAGTTTTCTGTCTCTGTCACTTTTTTTTTTTTCTCAATTCCTAAGACCTAAAAAGTAACCATGTTATGTTCATTCGACCTCTCAAATCCACAATTTTGACTTTTTAAAAACACTTTCTACCTATGTATGTCCTGGAAACATATGATGAATGCAATTAAAATAAGAAAGTTCTCTCAACTTCTGGATGTTTCTAATTAGACCTGTAAACAGAAAATTGCAATTTAATGTGATGTGAAAACTGGTAGAATCATACAGAAGATGTCACAGGACTCGGAAGAATGCCATCCACGCCATGCTGAGGGACATTGGTGAGGGAAGTGTTATAGCACTTTAACTGATGGATGCTTCCACTGAGTTAGACATAGACGATGATGAGTTTAGGGTGGCGGTCCCCAACCTTTTTGGCACCCCCGACTGGTGCTCCTGTGAGAATCTATCGCCTGATGATCTGAGGTGGAGCTGAGGCGGTGATGCTGGCCCTGTTTTCATCTGCAAATACAGATGAAGCTTTGCTCACCGGCCTGCCACTCACCTCCTGCTGTGCGGCCCGGTTCCTAACAGGCCATGGACCGGTACCGGTCCATGCCTGGGGGTTGGGGACCCCTGATTTAGGGAATGGGAATTCTATGTAACACACTGCATTTGGGAGCGTTATACACAGTGAAATCACCAACAAGAAAAGTAAAAAAAAAAAAAAAAAAGTGGTACTAAGCAGACTGTGAAAATGACACTTGGTTACGGGATGACAGCTGAAACAGGAAGGGAGATCGTGGCCACTGTCCCCCGCCTCAGCATCTCCGCAGCGACTGGAAAGTGCCGCAGGTGTCGATTTGGGGTTCCAAGTAAATTTTAGCATAGAAGAAGATTTTCAAATACCGAACCCGTGAATAATGAGAAGCAACCGTGCGTACGTTGGCATTGGCATCAAACGGAAGCCTGTAAGCGGGTTCAGACTTGGAGGTGAAGAATTTAGGACCCCATGAATTCTGAAACTCTCTCTCCCGTTATCCAATATATCAACCGAGCTCTTCCAGGACTGAGGCACGTTTTGGGGTGATCGCCTTTGCTTTAGCTTCCCGGAACCTGTGTGTCTTTGGGTCACCCTCCCAGCTTGCTCCTCTTAGGGTGTCTGGCCAACCTCTGCTTCAACAATTTTTTACTCTTAAAAAACAAAATCAAAACCAAATGTGTCTCTCCCTTATTCAGTCATCATATATTTTGATGTCTATTACTCATAAATGATTAGCAAAATAAGAATGAGTTTCGTCTTCCAGGAAAAAAAAAATATAACTCAGTCCTTCAACTCTCACAGGAAGTTACTGGCAATGCTTTTAGTCTATCTTCCAATGCAGCAAATAAATAAATAAGTTACTTAATAAATAAATAAATTAATTAATTAAATGAAAGAAAAAGCTAAGTTTCTCATTTAACAGAATGAATATTCATCTCTTGAAACATATTTTCTTTAAGCAAAAATTCTTAAAGTATTTCTGAGAATAACACATATACATAAAATGTATTAAAACTTCAATAGATTTTGGAGTCAGTGGAATATAATTTCTAAGTACTCAGTTAAATTAATAATTTGGCAAAATCCATTAAAATCTACTTGAATTATTGCACTCTACTTGTAATATTATATATAAAGTTTAAGTTCATGTCTAAAAAAGTAGTTTGTTTCAAAAGCCTTAACATGGTTTATGTTAATTTGAATTTGCATCAAATTTGTTTTGTAATTCTAAACACACTTCCAATATTTTAAAGATGAGTATTATTTTTGGAAATATTGTTTAATCATTTGTAATTCCAAATTGTTTTTCAAAATGACTCGACTAGCGAAACATTCTTTAAATGACCCAAATTTCCTAGTTCTCTTAAAAGAAAACAGGGACTATTTAGATTAAAATGCCAATATACTATATCCTCTCTTATATAGCTGATTACAGCTTAAAGAAAAATATTCATACTATGAATAATTACTTATCTTTGGAACTTACATACTTTTTTCCAGTCATTCAATACCACAGGATGGTTCTACTTACTTTCAGATTTGGCCTGTGGATGTATTCCAGTGTGCAGGGCTGACTTAATATATATTCTTTCCCTTTTGAGGAAATCAAGTGATCTTAAATTCATAACATATCGACAGACTTCAGGCTCAGCAGACATTCATTAATCTGTCAACATTTATTCTTTTGGGGGTGTCCAAGAAAATTAAACCAGTAAAGTTTGCTGAACAGGTGCTAAGATGCATATTGGAAAGGAAGGGCCGCAACCTCTTAAAAATAAGCTTTAGCATGGGGATTAGCATTCTACCAAGTGTAAACTGCACGTCTCTGCGCATCACGGGGATTAGCATTCTACCAAATATAAACTGCACGTCTCTGCGCATCACATGTCATTCTCCAAGATATCGCTGGGAATTTATAACTATTTTTTGATCTTTTGACATGCAAAATTGCTATAGGTATTCCCAATGCTTTTTCTCCACGTGTTCAATATTTTTTATTAATAAAGAAAATACACAAATATGTGCACACAGATATATGAGTGAAAGGAAATCAGGCATTTCGCCAAGAAGTAAAATCCTGCATTTTCCATGTAGGAGACGTACACTGCCTTTTATTATTTAGTGAATCGCGAGGGAGAATCATTCTGCTCTCACAGTTTACTTGCGCTTACTTGTAAAAGAGCGATTCATAAATCAGAAACGTTCCCAGCCATGACAGCCACTCCCCCAGCCATGACAGCCACAGTTCTTCAGTAATCAATAGACGAGTTATGGATTTGTCCAATGGAATGCTAAAGCACGATTTTAAATTGCAAGGCAGTGTTCTGAGAAGACATCTGATAAAGTGGCTTTTTAAAAGTGAGTTTTAAAGACATTTTTAGACCACTGAATTGGTTTAATTCTCCCTCTGTAAGAGAGCATTGGTTTAAGTAAACAAGAGGGTAAACATTTATGATGAATCATGTTCAATAACGCATTTAACATATATAAACATTTATGAGTAATAACATCATATTCAATATTTTTAAATTATCTGAAAATATCCTTTATATATCTTTATACATTTTCTATTGGGTATTTATTTATTATAGATTTATGTAAAGTCTTTAATTAAAATGATACCGGCTTTTCATCTATTTGATACTGGCTTTTCTTCTATTATATTTTATACAATTTTCCATAGACGGTTATTTGCCTTTCATATTATATAAACTATTTCATAATCAAGAAAAATATATACATATACCCAAATAATAATCAGTTTTCTCTCACTTTTTTTTCAGTATCTTTCCTTTTTGCTAAAAAAGTTCTTATCTAATTATCC
>KE749371.1:0-10782 GCA_000465285.1 Eidolon helvum
TATATGTATATATAGACAGACTATGGAGGAACCACTTATTATTCTACTAATTAGGCCATCAAATACATTTCATCTTTACTCCAACTCTGTATATTATATATTACTCCTTTATTTTACAAATGAGAAAACTGAGGCACAGAATGGGTAGGCTAAGTCTTCTCTAAGGTGACCTTGGAGCAGAAACTGGCTGGGGAAATGGAGTAAAAATATGTAAGACATGTTCCCATCCTCTCCAGTACGGGTTTGATAAATGGACACCAAACCAATTTCATGGCTATGCGGATAAGGCTCCAGACAGTAGAAATGCAGGAGCTTTTAGTCAATGAGAATTCAGCTGTATCACAGTTTTTTACTTTTAAAGAATTCAACTTTATTTAAGGTTGAGCTTCAGCTTTTTCAGCCTAAAATGCATGATGACATTAAACTCAAAGTTGTAAGATATCCATATAACGTCTATAAATCCACAGCAACAATATCCACCTATGGAACTCGGCAAATGGTATATTTTGTTATTGACATGCCCATCACTTGAGGCAGATTTTATTCTTTTTTCATCGACTTGCTATGCTGAATTTCCCAGGACTACTCTACCAAATTTATCTAAAATAGCACACATATGTGAGCAAGTAAAGTATAAAATCATTGTAATGCAAGAACTCATCTGAAATTATCTGAGTACATGGTTCTTTTGCCGACAGAGCGATAATTAATATTTGAACAGCATTTCATAGTTTACAAAAAAAAAAAAATATCAATAAGAGGCAATTGATGATAGCTGAGCCAAGATTAAGGTACTACCCACAGAGAAAGCTTCAAACCTTAGATAACTTCACTCAACATCATACAATAACTCTGGGCAGTCTGAGAGCAGTACATAACTCTACAGAAAAATATGCTTTTTTTCCTTGCAGTTAGGTAATGTGAAAGCGAATAAAAACAGTATGATTATTTTTACCTATTCTTTACCAAATACAATATTGCCAAACTTCTTTTCAAGGTAGTAAAAAGCAAGGGAAATAATAAGATCAAAATGAGTTCAGATATAGGTAGAGGCAAACATGATTTGTGATGTAGGTAGAATGAATAGCCTCTGTATCTACCTATCATCCATCCATCTATCTATCTATCTTTCTATCATTTTTCATCTATACATCTGATCTATTTGTATCAGTGTGTATGTTTTCCAACTCTGGCACTAAAACTCTTTTTGTCTCTTTCCACAATACAATAAAAAGTAAAAAGAAATATTCAAATCACACATCTTTTAATTAAGCAGAAAGGAAAGAAAAAAGGAAGGAAAGGAAATTAAATAAGGAGGAAATTAATTTTAAAAAGTCTTAAAAATAACTCAGGTGTATTTTTACTGAGAAAAAAACTACAAAAGTATTTTTTAATATACTTTCTTTAAAATATTCTATGAGCAATGTACACTAAATTCTTCACACAATACCACATTAGACAAAAGCATTAATTTGTTATGTAGATTTTGATGCTCCTTGTAGGAAATAATATTCAAAATTTTGAGGAAGAGTTACTGATAAAGTCAAGTGAAGGGAAGACAATGACTTATAAATGAACAGACTGAATGTGATCCTTTCTCAATTAACACATAGCATTTTATAGGCCAGTTTGGTTTTTCTCAAAAAAACCATTACTTTTCAGATCAATTATTTCATTTTAAAATGTATAATTTTTATCTTAAATGAATACATTTCACCATAAAATAATGACTATGGAAAAAATAACAAAATTAAACGTGAGAAAGTAGGGCTGTTTTTCCCTTTGGCAGGTTCAATGTGATCTTGAGATGCTTCATTTTGTACTGATAGCCACTAAGTCAAGGGGATAATTGCTCTGCAATTTAAGAAGCCAAACGATTTGAATCTATATCAAAGTCATCAGAGAAGAGGGGATCCATTTCAATTTATAAAGAGTAACCAATTAAAAATTATAGTTACAAATATATGTAATACATTATACATGTATATATGTGTATACACATCCATATAGGTGTGAGTACATGCATAAGGGTAAATAACTTGTAGCTAATATTTTAAAAATTGAGTGATATCATTGTATACATTTTGATTATTCTTTTAAGAAAACAATGAGGATTGGAGAAATTTTCATTTAATTTGTTATTGCTTTTTAAAAAGTAATCTAACACCAATACCTTACATATGATGGGGAAAAAAAAATGCTTATAAAAGTGAAGTTACATGTAGCACCTGGATTTTTATGGATGATTTGGTATGATGTATTTTTATGGGTGATTTGGTATGATGAGTGCTGTCTTAGACATCACACTTAGACATCAGTCATATGACGATTTTATTTAAACACCATCTACATGAGGAAAAAGAGACTTAAATTAAAACACACACACCCAACAAAATAAATTATTAGTTCTCTGTCTATAGAATTAAGATCAGATTATCTTTTAGACATATTGAAAAGTGTGAGTATCAATAAAATGTTTATTTTTTAAAATATTCAGTTGCTAAGAAACTTGTGAATAAAAATTGTTTTTTTTTTTCATTCAAACTTTATTATTATTGCTCTTTGGTTTACTCTACTTTCAAAATTCTGAATATCTGCTTAACATCATTGCCATTACCTAAGTTTTCAATAAGTATGATGAAATTTTTCTGTGGTTCACACTAATATCTGATATATTCCAGATTCAATTTATTTATTTATTATTAGGGGCTAGAGTTCCAAAATTAGGCTTTGCTTTTGTAGCAATGATGATAGACAACAAAAATAATAACAAAAGGCCCATTGATTATGGGAGAAACACTAACGGCTCCAGAATTTTATTTCTCATGTGACTTTTCTCTGTAAATGTCTGATAAACTTTAGTAATTGCTATAATTTCCTACCTAGACATTAGAAGATGATTTTTGATATAATAATCATTCATTTACTTAAAATCAAGATGTAACCTATTTGTAAGACTGTTCCCACCAAAGAGATTGTTTTTTTTTTTCCTTATGAAGAGAAAATCAGAAAATTATACTGCTATATACCTCTTCACTTATTTTGCTATCTTTCATGTCTGACCCCAGCTCCGCTCTGGGCTGTCACTCACTTGACTGCTTGTCTCCCCCTCAAGCTGTAAAACATTTTAAGGATGAAATGAGATTGGCTGGCTTACCATCTCCATAATCATCTTCTTACTGTTGAATATGTGTGTGTGTGTGTGTATACATATGTATGCATGTATGTATGTACCCCCCTATATATGTATGTATGTATATAGAAAGGCTGGGATGTTCCTAAGGGAAGAATAATGTGGGACTGTAATTATAAAGGCTCTCACTAAAATGAGGATTCCCTAAGGTTTTCAAAGGAAGGACCTATAAAAGTTATCATAAGATCCTTTCTTAGATACTGCTCATTTTATTTTTATTTTCTGAGTAGTTCTTTTTTCCTATTCTCCTTAAAAAATCATCTTCATTTTTTTTTTTTTGAGGTATAACTTCTTCCTAGTAACAGGACAATATCTCAATTTCTGGAACTGTTTCTATTTCCTGTTCCATGGTTGTCATCCTGACTGTGTCATTCTCTATAATAGCTCTGTCATTCAGTATTAGGGTTAGTGTTGTTTACCAAATTCCACCCCAGAAATCATGGTCAAGCCTGGATAGTATTGAATTTCCTTTACAGTGAACAAGAAAATTCCAAATAAAAGCATGATTTTTTCTTTAGTATTAAATTTTATTTAGCAAGCACTCATATAGCTTTCAAGCATAGATATTTATTTTGAGGGCCAGTGTAGCATCAAGAAATACGGTAGATACCTCTATTTTCTTTGGCAATCCAAGTGTTATATTATTGTATAAAGTCGTAATTGGTTTCTTTCTTACTTCAGCTTGGAGCCTACTATCATAATAAATGGTATACATCACATTTTTATGGCCACTTTCCACGGGAGGGTTCCCCCTGTGGTAAGGAATCAAATTAGTTTTCTTCCATTTTCTCTTGGCAAAGAGAGGGAGATAGTAAATTATTTGTTAGATTGAAATCACCAACATCTGTTTACAAAGTAAAATATCTAGGTATGCAAGCTAAATAAATCACAAACCAAAAGTATTTAATCATGCCAAAGACTAGATGATTACATTTAGTCATGATTTATTTTCATTTGTTCTGTCCAAATCAATGGTAGTCTTAGAAAGTGTGCTTGAATGTCCTGTAGCTACAGCTAAGATATCCCTGATAAATGCTCATTTTATCTACTTCATATAGAGAAGTCCAATTTATCTCACATTTAGATAGGTTAAAATATGCTTTGCTGTTTTTTATTCCCAACATATTTCTATTTTTTTTTTACAAAGGAAATGGTGATTTACAAAAGATGACAAGTTGCAAAATAGGTTTCACTAGGATTTATGAATTGCAAAATGCTCTCTTGATAGTAATCAATGGTAGAATCACTGTTTAAATTTTCTCATTTATTTGCAAGTTCATACATTACAGAACTGAAAATAGAAGCAGCCCCTTCCAAACTTTCCACATTATGAAAGATTGTATCTTTAGTACAAAAGAATTGAGTTAAGGGCTTAAAGTTGTAAAATTTTATATTCAAGTCTATCTATTATCCTCTGATGATGTGAAGAGACATTTTTCTACCTTTATGTTAAGAATTTTAAGAACATCGGCACTATAAGAACAGAGACTGTGATTTGATCATGCATAGTTGACAGTGCATTTTCAGTTTAACATGAACAATGAACATCTTTAGAGAGAAGCAAAATAATACATAATAAGTAAAATGTGTGATGCCAAAGACTTGTTAATATACTTTTCTTAATAGATAACAATTAACTACTAGAAATACAGAGTATAAATGGTGAAATCTTCATATTTGGATTCAGGAACTTAAAACATTAGACAACTTAATCATATTTATAAAGGTGGAAAAAGTTGACAACTAAATTATATTTGTGTACTCATATATTATATCCAACCAAATGTTAATCAACCCTTGTCATCTTTATTTTTATATTCTATTCAGAAACTCCCCTAAATTTTTTCTGAGCTCTGTTTTCTTTAATCACATCTTCTACTGGTGTCCAAACTTCTCTTAACTTAACCTCAATATTCTTTGTTCAAGTTTGATTGCACTTTAAATCCTTTCTTTAATTTTGTTTTTCTTAAAGATATTTTCCACTGGATATTTCTAAGAACTTTGAGAACCAGTCGACTGTAGTAAGTACCAGTATTTCTCCAGCCTTCTGGTGTATATAAGCAAAAGGAATTTTGGAAGACTCCTTCTAGTTTTGACTGTTACAACAGTATATCTGCTTTTTTCTCCACAGATATTAGAATACCAGACTTTTGGGGAAAGTGACTATTAGCTGGTAATTTCTAGGTTTTGAGCTATTCATATTATTACAAAAACCATCATTTTATTCCCTTTGTTTTCTCAAACACATCTGTAATAATTGCTTAGTCCTACGAATATCAGCTATTTGAACCTGTGAAATTATATTCTGTGATTCAAGACAGAGCACCCAGTTTGTTGAAAGTAATGTGTGTGAGTACACTCATACCTATGTATTTTATGTCAGAAAATTTGGGAAAAATCCAAAACCTCTGTACTTCTGTCTAGACTTTTCTCTCTCTATCTAACCCAAATCCATTTTAGTCAGGCTTTTGGCTACATTTTTTTTCCATATTTTTTCTTGTCAAATTCAATATTTATTCCTATATTGCTAAGATGAATAGTCATTTTTTAGTTTTTATTGGACATGTCCTATTAATGCCCTATTAGCAGTATTTGACACAGTTGGTTTTACTGTTCTCAGTGATTCTCCATTTTTTTCTTTCACTCGGATTTAAAATTTTATTCTCACCTCATTGGTTGTTTCCTTTGAGTTTTATTTGCTGAGTTCTCCTCTTTTCCCAATCTTTTATTGCTGGAATATTCTGAGTCTCTGTCTTCTTTTCTCTTCCCTAAATAATACATCCATTCTTTTCATTATTTTATGTCTCATGGTTTAAATACATCTATATTTAAATACATATGTGCCAGTGACTCTTAGATTACATGCTCAAAACTCCAGACTTAAATATTCAACTATTTACTCAATATGCTTACTTACATATTTAATAAACTTCTCAAACTTAGTATATATAAACTAAAGTTGTCTTCTTCCTCAATATGCTTTATCCACAGGCTTTCTCATCCACATCAATGGCAACACAATTCTTTGCTGCTCAGGCAAAACAATGTTCTTTGACTCCACATTTTTCCTCATGCTCTATACCCAATCCACCTGCAAACACTGTTGGCTTCATCTTCAGAATTGTTCCAGAATTTGAGTACTTCTCACCAACTTTTCCACTGTCATCTTAAAACAAACTGTCATTATCTCTTTTTCTTGATTAATGAAAGAACTTTCTAACTGGCTTCACTGATTCTTTCTTATACTCCTCTAGTCTACTTTCAACATAGCAAATAGACTAAATACGTTAGAATTCAGATTAATTAAAATTTAAATCTCATGAATAGGATTTGGGACCCTATAAGAGACCACAGAGAGGTCCCCTTCCCTTCTGCCATGTGAAGACACAGTGAAAAAATGGACAACATCTGTTAACTAAGAACTGGATTCTCACTAAATACCAAATAGACCAGTATCTTGACCTTGGGCTTCTCAGCTCCAGAACTGTGAGAAATAAGTTTCTATTGTTTATAAGCCAGTCAGTCTATGGCATTCTATTATAAAAGCCAAAACAGAATAAGACATCATTTGCTGAAGACATTCACTCTCTTTCTGTACCAGATATTATCTTTCTGTACTTACATACTTTCTACGTACCACAAGGACTAAAATCTCTACACCTTCATTTTCTAGACTCCATTAAAAATCAAGCTTCAGGTTAAATGTTACTAATGAAATTATTTATATAAAATTTGGAGAGCACAGGGAGTGAAAACCTGACTAAAGGCTACTGTATACAGGTGTGTTTGCTTTGCAATAAGACAAACGCTGAGGTTTTGCCAGTAGCGTTAAGGCATCTTTCTAATAATCTACTTTGGAGTCAAAAGCAACTGGCATCATTAATCATTGTTCCTTGTGATTCTTACAGTTTCTAATAGCTGAACCCTAAAAACACCCTCTCTGACCATTCTCTCCATTAGGTTTTAATAATCAAAATCCCTGTATTAAATTTTATTTGAAATACATAGCGTTACTGGGGTTTGCCCATTTGAATTTTTCCTGATAGCTCACTAGGTATTTGAAATGTTTTCACAGAACAGCATCAAAGGTGGAAATTTGAAACTGCCTATATGACTTGGCTTGATTTCAAGTTAGTAAGAGTCTTCTCATCAGTGGTAAAGTGTTTGAACAGACAAATAGAATGCAGTAGCAAAATATTTAGATAGATAGGGGTTTATTACAGTAAAAAGGGAAAAGTGGAAGCTCTTGAAACTTCTGTCCTAACAAAATAATAAACCAAAAGCAATATACCATAGCTGACACAGTGCAAATATCATTGCCACACTCAAAGACATGAAAAATGCAGACAGCCTTTCCTATCGCTTTCTCTGAGTTTTCTTATTTGACCTCTAAAAAGAAACAATGATAAATGATTGTGTATATTGTTATTTTTATCAGGTGTTGACTTCAATTCCGCCTGCTGCACTAGTTATTTTATTTTTACTGGATCCAATCAACCAAGCCTTTGTCTCCTTGTATACAAATGCTTTGTTTGTTTTCCTTTATCAAATAAGAAATGCCACCAGAAGCCCCATATTCTTATAAGGACATTAGGACAGCTTTACTAAGTTCAGGACTATTGTTGTTCTACAGCCCCCTATAATAATCAGGCTGTTATCTTTGTCTTTGATGTTACACAGGATGCCATGCAGCTCCATTTCTTTGGTGACCTCATACTGAGAGGAGCTCGTAGGCAAGAAGTAGCAAACACTTATGAAACTTAGTAGGACCGTATATCTGCCAGAATGTGAGATAAAGTCCCAGAGAAAATTTAGGGACCCAGTACCTCAGAAAGAAGCTCAATAATTGCATAACCTCTTAAATTTATAGAGGCGACATTTATATGTGTGTGTTACTTTAAACCATTTATGAGGAAAGTGCATAAGGCTACTGCATTTAAGTGGGGTGGGGGGTCAGAGTAATAAGTACTTGCTGATAGTACAATCTGCGGTGCAAAGTCACTCCACCAATTGTGCCTTAGAACCTCTAAGATCCCACCTGCTCAAATAGTTTCTGAGTTACAGATATAATATAGGAGCTCTGGTAGACCCAATAGAAACCTTCTAGTTTAGTGTTTAAGAAGTGAAAGAAAAAATAGCTTTATATTGTGTTCCTATAGGATGTAAATACCTGATGATGGGAAACCAAGTGAAAAGGTATTTCCTCAGCACTCCTTAATGAGCTGGGTATTATCCGATTCACTGACTCATAAAATCAGATTGTGCTGCTGAAATCCATAATCAGCAGGAAATGGTATGTATGCAACTGGGCACTAGCAGCTTCTAAAACTAATAAATTGTACAAGCAAGTGGCTCAAACTCCCATAGCGTTTATTTGTACTTCCTTGTCACCTATTCCTCAACTAACACCTAGGGCCTCATGGAGAGCTCCCCTCTGTATGACCACTGGGCCTAAAACAAACAGAAAGTGTGGGCTTGGTTTATGAATCATTATACATAAGATGCAAATAGTGTCTATAGATTGAAGCATAGCAGCTCTGCTAAGGGCTCTCTAATTGCCCCAGTCAAGTAACCACTCATTCCTTTCATAATTTTTTAGATATTGGATTCGTTTAGACTTCCTTATACTAGACAGAAGATACATCAGTATATGTCAGTTAATATTAGCTAAGGTAATTTACTTCAGTATAATTTTTAAATTATGGTTTGAGATTTGGTTTAGACCTAAGAAAATTATCTATTTTTAAACATTGTGTTTCATCATACTATCATTTCTTTTTAATAACCATTATTTTGAAATAAACTATGAATAGAAACTATGATCTTTTATTACTAAAATAATGTGTGCTATATTGCACTCCTGATGTATATACACTTATTTCCTCAATCTGGAATTGTAAGTATTTCATGGAAAGTCTTACCTTCATGAAAATAAGAAGGCACAAATACTATGATTTACAGTCTACCTTTTGAGTTAATAGTAAACAGTATCTTATTATTTCATTCTGAATCAAAAGTTGTTACTGTGTTACCATGTGACGTACATAATCACAGAAATATCTTTGTGGTAGTAGGGAAATTTCCATATTTATATTTTTATAACCCGAGGTAAAGTAATGGATTGTGTGTGTAACTATATAATTTCTCTGGCTTATTTGTACATATTCCTTATAGTTAATTTTTCAAATTATTGATTTCCAAAATAATAATTTGCAGTTTTTTCAAGATTAAAATGAAATAGTGAATATATATCTATCATATTTATTCCACTGAGGGATTTAAAAGGTAATTTAATACCTAATATTAAGATACCACTTGCTCATTGAAGTTTGTCAACAAAAATGCTAAGATCTGCAGGAATGTCACACGATAATATTTGAGCTTAGTTATTTGAAAATAATTTTAAAAATGTACATATAACCTTTTCTCCTTCTTTTCCCTTATAAGGTTTGGAGACATCTGAAGTGTTATATGCAATGTCTGAAACATATACATTCAATTCACATTTGCTGACTGCAAAAGCAAAACAAAGGATGGCACCCTACTGATATACAGTCTTGAAAGGTATTTCTTCAGAGATCACAGTGGCATGGATTCTAAAAACGTTACTATGAAATAAAACAGGGGAAGCAATTGACAGGAAGTTCATGAAGATGAAATAAAAGCTTGGTATTTTTGTGTGAAATATGATATAAAATGAAAAGTTCTGTACTGATATAAGTTAAGCCAAGTACCTAGAGGAGAAAGATGAATATTCCTCCTGACGAATAGGGTGGTTGAAGTGCACCGAAGAGCAAATGGCTTTTCCAATTTCTTTTAGGAAGTTAGAAATACAGCCTAGGGAAAATTCTTAGATTTAAGTTCACGATAAATTAAGCACAATAAAATATTTCTTGATAAAAGTGGAGGTATGGACATAGTTTAGAGTAAGTCACTGGTTTTGATTTAATAGGGGAATAACCCAAACAATCTCAGGACAGGAGCAATTCCTACAGACCCCAGACTTTTGCATCAGAATGTTAGAGGTGATTGACCTCACTGTTCTTGTACCATTTTTGATGGCAGGTGTCAATGGAAGAGTACAGTCATGATAGATTTCAGACACTCACTCCTTCCTGATAGAAAATTCCACTGACCTTTGCACACAAATCTTTACCTGCATTGTTTGATTGCTTATTGCGTAACTACTGACAAAAAGGTTTCAGAATAAAAAGAATAAAAATATTCCTGGATTACCGTTTATTCTTATCCCTTAACCTTCCTATTTCATATTCCTCATTCAATACGCATGTGCACACACACACACACACACGCGCACACACACACACACATTTTTTCCACATAGAGTTAGAAATTTTCCACTTCTCAACCAAGATAGATACATACGGTGGCTAAGAACAAGCTTTTTATGGACTAGAATAAATGTTTGGCTGCTGGATTTCCTACCACTTACTATTTATCTACGTTCTCTTCAAGACTGAAAATCTTTCTATGTCAAATTCAGTACTATGGAAGTTGTTTCAGTTCTATAATTAGTAGTAGAAATTTGTCCTATACATATACTGTTTCCAAAAAAAGGTAAAAAATAA
>AWHC01005695.1:0-13541 GCA_000465285.1 Eidolon helvum
AAATATAGTTATATATTTATACATTACATAATAATTATATATAGTAGTTGCCTCTTATCTGTGCTTTTGCTTTCCATGGTTTCAACTGTTCATAATCAACTGCGATCTGAAAATATTAAATGGAAAATTCTAGAAATTAGCAACTTATAGTTTCAAATTCTTAATCATTATGAGTAAGGTGATGAAATCTAGTACTGTCCCACTTTTTTCCGCCTGGGATATTAATCATCCCTTAGTTCAGCGTATGCATGCTGTATATGCTACCCATTCATCAGTCATTTAGTGGTTATCTCAATTAGCAGATTGGCAGAGCGAGAGAGGAGACCACATTTACATAACTTTTATTACAGTATATTGTTATAATTGTTCTATTTTATTATCTGTTATCATTAATCTTTTACTGTGCCTAGTTTATAAATTAAAGTTTATCATAGTTTTTCATGTATAGGAAAAATCATAGTGTATATGTTTGGATACTATCCCTGGATTTAGACATCCACTGGGGATCTTGGAACATGTCCTCCATGGATAAGAGGGGACTACTGAATACATATTTATGAGATATACCTGGATGGGTTCTTGAAGTGCCTCCTGCCTCTGCTAAGTAAACACCATATGTGAAAACTTTCTCAGTATTTTTCCTGATCTCCCATGTTAGCACCTGGTGTAATTCCAGGAAAAACAGCCTAGAAGTACATGTAGATTTCCCTGTCTCTGGTCTGCTAGAACTTCACATTCTCATGCTAGCCCATATTTAGTCTTTAGAAACTAATTTAAATTTTCTAGTTGAATCTACTCATCAGATTATATGACCAGGTGTCTGTCCCAAATAAGCAAATTCTCAGATTCTATTCCTGTCCTCAGGGACCTAGATTTCTTTAGATTTTAGGTATGTTGTTTGACCTTCAGTTCTCTAATGTTTTCAAGAAAAGTCCTTAATTAATAGTTGATATGGCTTTTTATCTTGCCCTAAGGGTGGGAATACCATTCTCTCCAGCTCCCTCAAACTCTGATTGAAAGCTGGAATGTGGTGCTGCTTTCAAAAGAGTCTAAGAGAGCTGGAGTTTTGCTCCTACCCTTAGAACAAGATAAAAAGCTACAACTACAGAAGAGGAATTATTAAGTGGAAATATGAAAACCTAAAATACATCTACTATCACTTCTCAAAGGCAACTTAATACTTTACAAATTAAAGAAATTAATCAAAAGAGACACTTTTTGTTTTTCATAAAATTCTGAAATTTGAATGACCAAACTGAGGAGAATTTGTGAAGAAACTATATCTAATTTGTTTAAGTTAAATGATAGAGTATCAAATTCATTTTTTTCCTAGCTACAGCAAAGTATTTTGAATCAATTAATTAAAAAAAAATAGAATTGGAATTTATTTTTTTTTCTACAGATAGAAAAAATAGTAAAATGCAGATCAAGGAAATTGAATAATTTCTGTCTATAAGTAATATTGTTATATACATATTCAAAATTTAGCAGTGCTCTTCTTTACCCTCAGATAAGTCAGAATTAACTTAATCACATCATATTTAATAATTCAGTATCTCAGCATGCTTTAGAACATAACATTCTTGAAATCTGATGAAATATAAATGATTAGATGAAACATCGATTTGGTTAACTTAACTAATGTTATCTTCCTGAGCAATTATAGAATTGTTTTCACTCTTTATTTAACACATTTTCCCTCAAATATAATATTATGAAATATCTGTGCATGAAAATATCTGTGCATTGTACTGGTGCCAGTGAGTAATCTATTCAGGACTATGAGCATTTCGGTTCAGCTGTCCAATGTATGTTTACTTAAGCTCATATCTTCCCACTCAACAAAATTTCTAAGAGAGCACAGCTCTATGAAAAACTGAAGAGGGAGTAATAAGTGGAATACAAGTCTATTTCTAATAAGCTATAATCAAAACATTATATGAAGCTCTATTGTTTATTCTGTATTTGGTATAATAGTCTTTCAAGGATAAGAAAGAATAGAGGGGAAAAGGTTGGCAATTAATGTTACAATTCAAATTGAAATTCTACGTATTTTAAAAAATAGATGCTGAGTCACAAAAAGGAAAGTTAATAACTGTATTTTTCAAATGGCTCTGTGGGAAGTTTTGTTTCCAGGAATAAGTTGCATATAGAATATTGTTATCCAATTTAAGTTAGGTGCCAAACATTGAAAATCACAGGATTTATTAAGGAGCTAAGGGATTGCCCAGATTTCTAAACCCAGTATTCAAGAACCTAAAAAGTTGAGATGGATGCTAAGAGAAAACACTGTGAAAGAGAAATAGAGACAGCTTTCCCAAACTCATTTATTTTTATGACTATTTGAGCTTTTTTTTACCTCTAAATCATGTTTTTGTGTATTTATAGGAAAGTGATTGATCAGAGGTAAAATATCTGCTTTGCTTATAGTGAAATAGTATATTGCAGTGTAAAGCAGAAACATTTCATTAATGATACTTTCACAGCTGTTAGAAGGGTGAAATGATCTCAAGTCTGCACTCAACCCACAGATGGACAGACGTATGGTGAGCGAAAGCAGGTATCTAATTCTATCTGTACTCGGCTTTGTGAAAATTAAATTAAACTGAATCAACTCTAACCCTGCTTTCCGAAGATTATATAAGATAGTAGTTTTTAAATATTTTTATTTTATAACTAATTATTTAAATCGTGTGAGCATTCAACCCAAATACATGTATTATTATTTACAAACAAGATATGTAAGACTATTATATTATGTAAGTTGTACAATGTGCAGGTAAAATTTAAATTTAAAAATATACGATAAAGAAATCTTTCTGAGTTTATAATTCATACAAATAAACTCTTACTAAAATTATTCTATCATTTTAATGAGGGAAATGTGATTGTACATTTTTTTTTAAATTTAGTTGAAAGGAAGATCTAATTCTAACTTCGGTTTAATACTGTATGTTCATGGCTGCTATAACTGAAAAATATACCTCCCAAAGATTCACAGATATGCATTTATCATTGGCTTTACATACTAAACTATGATGCTTACTTTTAAGTATAACCATTATTTAAACAAATATACATATTGGTATAATCTATTCATGTATATATGCATGTATAATAAGATAGTTATGCACAAATATTCATATGTACATAAATACACACACATACGCACACACATTCTATTATGTGTATGGTGATTTTAAAAGATGGCTACCCATTCTTTGCCACTTCTCTCATTGAGTGGTGGAGATTTCTATTTCTTCTCCTTTGTTTAAGCAAGCTTTTGACTACCTCATCCAAAGGACTATGGCATAAATTATGTTCTGTGACTTCTGAGGTAAATTATAAAAGGCAATTTCTTTTTTTCCATGGTCATTGAAACTTTCAGGGTTAGAACCTTGAGCTGACAAATAAGAAGTCCAATGGCCCCAGAGCCACCATGCTGTAAGGAAGCCCAGCCCACTTGGTGACACCATATAGTGGTGCTCTGGATAGCCTGCTAGTCTTCAAGCCATGCCAGACCAAATGCAAAAAGATAAGCCCACAAATGATTCTATGCCCTACCCATCATGGGACTCCAAGTCTTCACGTCTTCCCAGTGGAGGCCATAGAAAACATTTAATAGAGGCAAGATGTCCCTTTTTTAAATCAGAATTTCTGAACCACAGAATTTGTAAACATAATAAAATGGTGTTCCAAGATACTAAATTATTCATTAATTTCTTATACAGCAATAACAAGTGGAACAGTGTGCAATGAATCACTTTAGGTATTATTATACACAAAATAAATGCAATACATCGTCTCTGCCATGTACAACTATTCTGGTTTCTTAGATTACTTGGCCATTTGAAACCTCATAAGTCTCTCCTCAGCTAATAACCTGGCTGTAAATAATGCACATTTGAAATAACAATAGATCATACAAAAAATTCAGTGTAAATTACTTTTTTTTTTTTATTATGGAAGAAATATCAATGCAAGAATCAGGTTCCAACAGATAGATAGTTGAGTGGAATTTCTCTCCCTTATATTGCAAATGTACCAAAGCCCCACCGTTATAATACATTGAAAAAAATTGCTTGTGCTTTTGCAATAGCAATTAATATCTTGCCATTCTTTGTAGGGAATTAAAGACTACATTTATATAAAACATTACTATTTCTAAGTATTTTTGTGTTTACAATGCAATTAATATAACTTTGTAAACTGATGGTTAATTCTAGAAGAACATTATTTTCTAAAACATACTTTATATAAACATTAGTTTTGATTTTCAAGACATATATGACTTTCATGAAATAATTTTTCTTTAAGATTGACCTCTTCAACTAAGTGACACTAAGCATTTAGTTTGTATTACCCTAAAACAAGATAACAGATTAGAAAGGCAGATAATAATATTAAACAAATAAAGACTGCATTGTATTTCCTAAAAACTAAATTACTTGATATAATCACTTTTCATTTTTTAAAGTATTTACTATGTTTCTTTTCTCTCAATGTCTTATCTTTGTTATGATATCTCATTTGTACAAGCATTAATTAATCCTTCCAACAGGAGTATGGAGTGCATTCTTGGCCAAAAGTTTTGAAATTTGGTTGGATATGTTTAATTAAAAGTGTGGTGGAAGGTCCCTGGTGATATTAAAATATATTTTCAAAAGGAGAGCTAATCTATGTGTTTCATTGTTTTCAAATTCAGTTACTAAATATTTCAATAGTAATTGTAAGTTCAACTTAGTAATTATAAATTCTATGTTTTGTTTTCCACAACCTATCTAACTTTTGTGGCATTTTGCAATTAATTCATATTTTAGGTTCTTTCCTAATTTAATCAGTTGAAACATATTCATTGTAAGTTTGCTTTGCTTTGTTCATGAAAGAGCTCTGTCTCTCATCTATCTATCTATCATCTATCTATCTATCTATCTATCTATCTATCTATCTATCTATCTATCTATCTATCTATCTATCTATCTATCTATCTATCTATCTATCTATCTATCTATCTATCTATCTATCTATCTATCTATCTATCATCTATCTCTTCCTCTCTGTCTCGATTATATACTCTTATTTACCAAGGCTTTGTCTTTGGAATCAACTATGCCCTGTGCTGAGTACATATCTCACCAAAAAAAAATTTACCATTACCTTTAAGTGTTCTGTGTTGATAATTATGAAGCAGAATGTGGGACAAGAAGAAAAGAAGGAATTGATCAATGATTATGGGCTGCTATACCAAAGGGTGGAAGATGACAGGACGTATACCATATACTTAAAAGATGACCATATGTTCTGTTTGCAACAGCCCTAGTTTATATTTGTTGTCATCTCATTCAGTTTAGCATTTTTATATCAGGACACTTTATTTTCTTATCCAACCCTTCCCAGATACAACATAATAAATAAACACTTCTCTTCCAAGGACAAGTTGTGCCTTTAATGAAATCTTAAATGTATTGTATTTCAACATCTCAAGAAGCTTAATGATGAATATATAGCTTAAATAAAATTTGGACCTTTATATTTCTTATAGAATCTGTGTAGAAATGGCTCTGATAATGTGAAAACCAAAAGAAACAAGTTCGTGGAGGGAATGATAATTTAGTTCTTTTAAGACTATCCTCCAGGAAGAGGAATTATCACAGGTGTCTATAGTAAATGTCTGTGCGTATCACTTTTTGAAGCCTAGCTTTCATTGAGATCAAATGACTATTGTTCTAAAGTGACTTCACTTATATTCTATCACAATCTTTCTTTGTACAAACGCAACATGGAGCAAAAGGTGCCAGCGTGTTGCCTCCTTAAGCAGAAATCTAGATTTCTCTTTAAACTTCTTTCAAATGTAATTTCCTTTTCTCTTTTTACTACTTGTCCCTAATCAGATTATAGAAATCTCTGAACTCTTGAACAACTGTTTTAAATCAATCTACATGCTATAATGGTAGTGAATGCATTTTTTGTTGTACTTTAATGCCAGTTGGAAATATTTAGTGAAATATTCTACAATTAAAACAGCAAACACAGTCTACATCCATGCGACCCTGAACAAGCCTATCCTGTCTGATCTCGGAAGTTAAACAGGGCTGGGCCTGGTAAGTACTTGGATGGGAGACCACCTAGAAAGACCAGGTGCTGTAGGCGTATAAAATAAAAAATAAGGGATTGTAGATGACAAGGTCCTTGCAATCTCCCCCCCCCCCCCCCCCTTGCCTCACCTAAAAAATAATAATAATAAAAACAAACAGCAAACACAGATTGTTAAGCTTTTAGCGAATTGCTATTATTAAAACATATATTTCCAACAGGACATCATTTATAATTATCTCTATAAAAGCAAGAGTAGACCTGAAAATATTATATAAAGAGAGCTAAAATATCGTACATGGTTTAATTTTGAATTTTGAATAACTTTACTTGTTGGAAGAATATACTTGTATAACACTAATTTTTTATTTGAATCAATGTATGTTCTGTATCAAAATTAGGTAAAACTAGGCAAGGGTTTGACTTTTCAGCCAGCACTCTAGAAAAAAATATTGTTAATAAAGATATTTAATGAGTTTCATTTTATAAAGTGTTTATCAGGGAAAGGCACTCTAAATGCAGAAAAAAGTGCAGCATTGGTGAAAAACCCTAAAAGTTAAATATTTACCCATTCAAATGAGGGAAAAAAATAAGTAAGAAAACACTCTATTAGTAGAATTTGTTTTTAGCTAAGCCCCTTAGAGAAATTACTCTTTAAATGAAAAATATTATGATTTAAAGGAGTGTTTCAATTTCAAATTTTGCAATAATAAAATACAAATTTGAAGATAATTACTGATGCTTTTATAAATATAAACTAAAATAATCATATTGAAAATTGATTTATCAAGCAAAAATACAGTAAGCTTTTAGGGACAATTAGAGCTAAGAAACTAATTCATATAAACAAATATTCAGAATACTTCCTCTGCTCTTTTTATTCTTAATTTGTTCCTCATATACTAAAAATAAACAATTAAAAAAATTTTTACTTCTCTGATAAGGTTGTGTTTCTGTTTTAGAGATAATTTTATTTTTGAAAATATAATGAAAATATTTACTACATCCACCAATATAGTGAATTAATATTTTAGTTAAACAAAAATGTTTCAAAATTAGATTATTTTATTGAAAATTGTCCCTGTTTAGATGATAAGTTTTACAGTCAGGCATATATTAGACTATATTCTGTAGGACCTTTACTTTCACTATAAGGATGAGAGTGATAATGGAAATAGCAGGAATTACTAGATTTCTGTTTTAATTGAGAATCATTGGGACTGTTCCTTTTTTTTTGGATGCTTTGTAGAAAATACACTTGTGTAGCAGAAGTCAGTGCTCATGAGTGAGTCAATTTAGTATACATGGTAAATGCTGTGCTAAACCTCCTCCACCATACTAAGTCTGCTTTAGGACTGCGTTGCCTGCAGGCTGAATCAAATATTTGATTGTTTATTTGTAATTGGAGAAACAACTCATTTTAGTTAAAATGAGGAAGGAGTGGACCTTTCTGCAAATGAGTTAAGAACCAAAAAGTGTTCAAACGGTACAGTATAAAGATGCGTGAATTGAGAAAGAAATATATCGACAGATCAGCTAAAAGGAAAAGAATCACAGGTATTTTTTTTTATAATAAATAATTATAGAGCACCTATTATATGCTAGATAGTAGACATAAGTTGTTAAAAAAGTATAATGTCTATTACATAGAATATACTGTAGAGTTGGACACTTAGAAGGTAGGAAGATAATTATAGTCAAACAGGAGAATTTAGGGCAGGTCACATATGAAAATTAGGAATTGTGGAGAAAAAAGAGAAAGATATATGGACACAATGTAATCCTATTACTGAGAGAGTGAAAAAAAAATTAAAGAAGGAACTCCTTATACGTAAATCCAAGTCAGGAAATGGATTCTCAATGCCGCAGTTTCTGAATTATAGTAATAAAAGTTCTGCTAATGCTGACTGCACATCTGAGATTTTTATGGGGAGCTTGAAATATCCTGGGACAGTCTTCAATCATAGCGACATGATTCTAAATTCCCAAGGACCTGGTCTTCAAAAGCAATATTGCAAGGATGAAATCATTTTCATTAGCATTAAAAAATTTACATACTTTGCTCTCATGTCCCATCCTAGAGGAATAGCTTAGATTTGCTATTTCTGGCTAGGTGCAGACATACAAACCAAGAAGGAGATTCTCCATAAGTTGGTAATAGAGCAGTGTATGATCTCCACCTATGAACATCTTTAGAACCTTATGAAGGAAAGTAGATTTGTTAAGTTGCAAAGAGCTGGAGGAACAATAGGGAAATATCCTAACAAATAACAGAAAATCAAAGAAATTGTTCATAATCTTCTTAGAAGAACAGGGCTTTTCTTTGCAAAACCCTGACATTGAGAGCTGAATCAGGAATAATAGCATGTTTCATGTGAGAATATAGTTTAGGGAGCCTTGTACCTTTGTAAATAAGATACATCCACTAAAATGTCAGAAAGTCAGCAGGAGATTACAGAAACTGCTGAGAAATAATGACATATATAGAAGGTAAGGGCAAGAAGATTTCCTGATAAATCTCCCTTTCTCTGAGACCTGAGCAAGAAGGTCTGCAGCTTAGGTCAAAGTCAGAGAAGGAGCCAATAGAAGAGAAGACACAGGTGACATTGCAACAGGCCCAGGGTAACAATGGCAGAACAAGCCTTATTCTGTAAAGACAGATAAATGAGCATAAATAGAGAATAGAAAAGGAGGATTTACTGAAGAATCTGATTAATTCTAAAGGATGCAAGCCAGATACTCCTTCTATCACACAAGACTGGCCTTGAGACAAGCCATCAGATTTTCTTCCTATTAATAGAGTTGTAGAGAAATCTTAAAACAACATGTGTTAATCACAGTTTCTTGTTTGAGCATCAAGGGATCAGCTGGCCATACTGTCGGTTAAAATCAGGAGCTTGTGGAATTGATATAATAGCTTTATAGGGCATGTGAAAGAAGTTCCTTTTAAAAACTTCAGTTTGATATATAGCAGAGAATATATACATGGAGAGAAACTTTGAATGTAATTCCTGATATAAGGGCTTCCTGAAGCACTCAGTAGTCAATGAATAATCTACAAAGGAGAGAAGCTATATGTGTATGTGATAATCTAAAGGATTCACCTATGCAAAGTTTCAGCCTGCAAAATTGAGAGATGATCCATCTAAAAAGAACACATACCTTTGGAAAGACTGTAGAAAATGCTTAACCACAGGTTAAACCTTACAATTATCTTTTAAAAATGTAAATACAATTGAGTAATTACAAATTCTATTTATTGCAATGAAAGGAAAAGACAGGATGCTATGAGATAATGAGCATGAGTGGAGAAAATGTTTTGAGGAGACTGCTCAAGAAATTTCTTTCCAACACCGCGGCATTTAAGCAGAGATCTGAGGGATACATAGAATTTGATTGTGAGAAGTTCTCTAATAGAAATGATTATGTTAGAGAGAATAGGATAGAAAAAAGTATTGGTTTAAAACAAACAAATAAAAAAGAGTCATTAACTCATGGGCTTGAACAAAGCCAATGCAGCAGAAGAATAGGCCCTGAGGGGAAGAGCTCATGGGAGAAGGCTGGGGAATATTACGGGGTACAAGATTCATCATCTTGGGCCTTGCAGGCCATTGTGGTTAATTTTTTTTATGTTTTTTGTTTCTTTGATGTTTTTTTTAGGATTCCCCTGCACATACACTTTATACACAATGCCCTCTAGTTTTACTACAGTGTGTCTAAATGTGGGATTTGTTTCAATCAATTGTCTTTGGGTTTCATTTTCCCTTTCAAATAGTGAAGATATGCTATTTTCAAACGGGCAATTCTCAGCAATCACCCTTCAGCAATTGTTTCTCTGCCATTGTCTACATGCTTTTACTCAAGAATACCCATTAGTTATCCTTTCTCCTCTTTAAGAAATATAATGCACTTATTTTAAAATCATTTTCAGAGTCTCTACTATCAAATTCCTTTGTAAGTTCTTCATTTCATAAATAATGAGATTGGTTTTGTTTTTTTTTTTACCTTTTTGCCATTATTTTTCCTCATTTGCTATGTAATCTTTGCTGGTTTATTGCTCACTTTAAAAAGTTAGTTTCTGAATATTTTTTGTTTTTTGTTTTCCCCCCCCCCCCCGTTTTGTTTTGTTTTTTTTTATAGGTGCCCACCTCTCCCCAGCTGGTTATTTTGTTATTGTCCGCCTCCAACCCCGGGCCTCACCCCTTCATGAGGCTGTTCAGAGGTAACCAGGGCGATATCATCACTCGAGTAGCCAGGACCCTGCCAATGGTTAGTACTTGTCACTTTTCTTCTCACTACCCCAAGTGAGCAATATCTGTAAAAGTCTTGGCCATCGGCCTCAGTTTCAGATGGTTTATGGGCTTCATTCCTGGAATGAAGTGACTGGTTTCATGTCGTGAGCCTGGGTTTGGTCCCCTGCAAGGCATGGGCCACTCAACCACCAGAAATCAAATTCCACATGCCTCTCCTGTGCCTGGAATTGGGATACAACAGACTCATGGTTTTAGCTTTTCTTTTCCTGCTAATAAATTGAAAAGTTTATCTTGTTTTGGGGGTATGCCCATATTCACAAAGAAAGCGCAATATGACTTTGAAGCACTCTGCCAAGAAATGACAATATCCAAATTACAATTTCAAAAGATCAGTCACTCCTGCAGCTGCACCCAGTGTGAGTCGGAGGGCCTTGAAGTAGGAGCAGTGATAGGAGTATGGGACACAGGAGGCAACTACAATGATGTATTTGGGATAAAGAAGCGAAATAATGGTGTGAACCAGAAAAAGTGTCACTGACCTCCAAGTGTAAAATGGCAGTTACTTCGGCCCCTTACTGGCAAGCGCAAGTGACATAAGGGAGAGTCCACACCTCAGATTAATTCCTCTCATTTTCATTCACTCTTTTCTGGCCTCAGCATAGATCATGATTCCCACCTATTTATCACCTTCCATTTGTAGAATTTTGTGTTTATTTTGTTTTATATTCTCATGATCTCTGACATTCTTTACCACTAGATTCATAATGAACCATATTTGTGTGTCCTAAGTATCCTTTCTTAGTTCCTCAAAAGTGGAATAATGTGGTCTGAGTCCCTTTGAGTGATAAAATTTCTGCCATGAAATAGAGTTTAAAACACATTTTTAAATCAATTGCTATATTGCTGAGCATAAGACAAAATTAAAATAAAAGGGAAAAGAGTGTGGCCTGAGTCAAAGGCAACTCTCAGTGGCCTCCCTGAATCTCCTTTTGTATTTCAAGGTTTAATACTCATATTCTTTCCTGTACCTCAGATATTTTGCCTGCACAGAGGAAGATAAACAGTCCTACTTTTTAAACTCACATTATTTTTATAAACCAATCCAAAAACAAGGGTTTAAAAAGTTACATTATTACATGTCTTTATATGAAAACAATGATTACTTCAATCGATCTTAATGCTTAGTCTTTTAGATTTTTGAAAGCATTAAAAATATTTAAAATATACAGAATTAAGAGAATGATGTTACCCGGAGTCTGAAAAACTGTCACATGTACATTTTGAGAAACCGTTATGCAAACATAATCTAGAACTCACTACCATGGTTCTAGTTATTTGAGGAATATCATTGTACACACCTCCACAGAGCACTAGAGTACTATAAATGCTAAACATTTGACAGGCAGCCAGAGTCCTCCTAATCAATTTACAAAAAAAAAAAAAAAAAAGTTGCTTTTTAACTAAGAGGTTTAAGACATTTTTAAAACTTTAACAGAAGAAAATCAATATTACTTTTCATAATTGTCCAGTGGTGTAGTTAAAACTGTAGTTATTCTGGACATGAAATACTGACTGTAAAATGTCAAAGATCATTATATATGAGTAAGGAAAATTACCTGAATAGTATTTCATTCCAAGATATAAAGTTTTATCAAATATTTTTTGAAGGCTACGGTTATGAAATTTATTTAAAAAAATCTAAGTTAAGGCAATGTAGAATTGACCCTCTACTCATTTTCCCCTCTCCACTTCACCGTACATTTCTGCATCTTTTGCAATAAGGTCATTTTCACTGGTACAAAGAGACATAAACTTATGTGCTCTTTACAGTAACAACTTTACTTGTTATTCTGGCCTCCTACCTTCTCAATGGCATTTGCCAAGGCTTACCATGGAGATTTTTCTATTTGTAGATCTGCCCTTCACAGAACATAAACCATGTGTGGCAACCTCAGATCAAAAGCCTCCTGCTGGAGATAGAAACATTTGCAGATTGTAATTGAACTTCTTTCTTCCCAGGCACTGTGCAACCCCTTCTCTCAACTCAGGAAGAACTGTAAATTATGAAGTTAAGGTAGAAGTTCCTCTCAAATGTCCCAATGCCCAATAAATCTGTCAAAATTTGCTATTTTTATTTTCAAGATATAAGTATGTAGTTCTACTATTCTTCTGCTTTGACTGGAACTTTCTTATTTTTTTCTACAATGATATCAGCATTCATGTATTTTTCAGCCATGTGAGATTTTTGCTTAAAGATTGACTTTTGGTTCATACTTCATAATTATTTTGTTTTACTCCTGTTCATTCTTCCTTTTTTTTCCCTCCTATACTAAAACATATACATTTTACCTGGAAATGTTATTTCTTCCTTTTTACTGAATTATTTCTCAATAATTATTTCACTTCATTCACGTTTATTTACAAGTGTGTTTGGTATTTCAAATAATTAAAATGGAGCAAATTTCAAAAGCTAACATCAAGCCACGGACACACCACCAAAATAAACCAGGCATAATTTGGTAAGCTTTTATCCATAGTTATATTTTTAAAATACATATAGGTTGCAAATAAAATTATTCTAGGGGACCTGCCCAGAGAGAGACAATTGATATTGCAAATTACTTAAATTAGGCAATCATTTTATATATATTCTGGTAAGCAATATAATGGTCACCCAAAGATGTTCATGCCTGAATCTCTGGAACCTATGGATAGGTATGTAATCTGGCCAAGAGGAATTAAGGTTGCATATGGAATTACATTTGTAAATTATCTGATTATTTCATAACAGGGAGATTATACTTGGATTCTTAGTGGGCCCAACATAATCACAAATGTCCTTTAGAGTGGAAGCGTTAGCGAGACAAGAATAGAGGTCAGAGTCAGAGAAATTTGAAGATGTCATGCTTCCTGTTTTAAAGACAGAGGAAAAACCACTAGTCAGGAAATCAGACAGCCTTTAGAGGCTTAAAAAGGCAGAGAAATGGATTCTCTCCTAAGACCTCTAAAAAGGAATGCCATTTTGTCAAAAGCTTGATATTAGGACAATGAGACTTCTAACCTAAATAATAAATTTGTATTGTTTTAATTCATTAAGTTTGTGATGATCTTCTACAGCAGCACTAGGAAATTAAGATTCATAAATATTTTGTTTGTTGTTTTTATTTACTTATATTTTTTTAGGTGAGGCAACCC
>KE749373.1:2867-13307 GCA_000465285.1 Eidolon helvum
GGTGGGGGTGGGGGCGGGGGCCTGCCCCCCTTCCTCCCCTTTGGCAGCTACAGGTCCCATTATCTCATAAACTTTCCCCATATTCCTTGGAGATAAGTATTTCCTTATGGTAATGATTGTGATTCTCATTTTACGGCTGAGCACGTGCAGACAGAGGGATGGTCCCGCAAAGAGGGAGACGTTTTCTTCCTTTTCTCTGGACTCCGTCAAGTTCAAATCATAAAACGAGAAGCACAGGGAACGGCTCTGAGCATTTTCAAACCCAAGGTAGCAGGACGCAGCCGTGGGAGAAGGAAGACTTGGTGTGCTGTTAAACTTATGTTCAAAGCTGGGGGCTGGACGGGGGAGTGGAGAGTTCCTTTTTATTTTTGTATGCCCATAAAAAAAAAAGATAGGGTTTCAGAAATAATCCCATGCAAGGCTTCATTTTGCATATGAGGAAATGGAGGGCAAAAGAGGGAACTTGTTAAACAGGCTGTGAGGGGAAGAGCTGACCCCCCACCCCCGACTCCTAGTTGCATTTTTGCCCTGCTGTCCTTGGCTAAACTGTTTCACGTGCTCCATGGGCCAGATTCTCCGGGCAAAGGCACATCCAAGGATAATGCTGCCTTTCCTCAAGGTCATCTTGAGAGCCTGGCCAGAGGCCGGACTTATCTGAAGAGTTTGAGGAACATATTGAAGTTATCAAGACTTGGAATAAGGCCTTCTTTTGCGCTGAGCTTTCACCGCCTTATGGAGTTCCTAGACTTGAATTTCTCAAGGTTTAGCCAGTCAGTTTTATTTGCCTCCTCAGAAGCCCAGTGATCTTAGGCTTGTCCCCCAGGCCTGGGGTGAGGATCTTGGAGGTTGGGAGTCCTGTAGGCTCTCCAGCCCTTCTGATGAAGGAGAGGGGTTCTGGAAAATCTCCTTGGGCTGAGTGCCAGCCTGAGCCCTGGGCCTGGCACTGGGTAGGGCACAGACTGGGACAGCCTGGATGGGAAAACGGGCCGTCAACACAGAGCTGTGGGCCTGGGTCACAAGAACCAACACCAAGGTCAGTACAGGGTGACCCCTTTCCATGCAAGTGATTTATTACTGGAGACTCCCCATAATTACAAATTTGAATGATTCAAAACTAAACTTTTTATAGACATAGAGAAGAAAGGATGCATTTTGGACTTATAAATGCATAACAAAGCATAAACAAAGCATAACTGTAGCATAACTGTTTTTTTTTTTGTTTTTTTGTTTTGCTTTTGAATTTACTTTTAAAGCATAATATTTAATAAGACTCTCAGGAAACTTAGAAATGTTATTTGAAGGCTGGTTTTTATTTTCTTGGGGTAAACTCTAATGTTTTTCCTAAATGAACTGCTTGAATTTTCCTGGCAGATATTTGAGCATCTTCATAGTATTTTATCACATCTAAATCTATTTCTTAATGTTTTTATTCTCAGGAATGTTCCTCAGTAAAACCACTGTCCTTGCCACTTATGGTACCCTTGGATGGCATTGATATAAGGCATAGAAAAAAAAATTAAATTATAAGAACAAGGAGCAGTGAAAGAAATGGCAGCAAGGGTCTCCTCTCTCACCTTACTGGGTAAATGACAGACAGGCCCGGGATGGGGGTGGCGGGGAGGATTTGTATGTGCTGGAGAATATGGCATCTCCATGTGACAATAGTGAAAACAGAGTTTACAACTAATTCAGCGCTATTGATCATTCTGCAGTGCTCAATTTTTATAAATTTTGGAGATATGAGTTATTTGCTATGTTTAAATTAATCTAATTCTCTACCATACTGTACAATAGACTCAATAATGTGGAAATTCGGAGAAGGGAGTGAGGGGGAAAAAAACATTAGAATCAGGTTTAAAACTCACAACTTTTGCTTCCGGACAATTTCATGTATGATTTACTCAGCAACACATGCTCTCATAATACATCATTCTTATATTCTTAGCACGTGTGAAACATCCCATGGTCTCTTTCGGAGAAAGCATTGTATTAGGTGCTCTCATTTTATTCGGTACTCATGACAATACCATGATGCCAGTTTCCTTATGGTCAAGTGTCCGTGGAGTACTTGTGTCGTTTCCTTGGGTCTCTGCTCTCTCCAGAATTGTAGCCCAATGAATGCTGGCTGCTTTGGCAGTTCTGATCTCCAATGCTTATCCGCCCAGCCCCTTAAGGTTGCCTCTTAGCAACTACCCTCTGCCAGACTTCTCAGCCTCTGTCACGGCACCAAGAATTGGCAAATGCACCACATCGAGCAGTGTTCAAAAAACCGCGCACAGAACTAAGCCCCCTTAGTCTTGGCTGCTTCAGTATCTCTCTGCCGTCTTTTACTTTGTCTATCTTTCTTGCTGTTCTCTTGCTGTTTCTTGCTACAAAAGTGGTTTGCTACAGCTACTGCCTCATAACCAGAAGTGGAAGTCAACATATGGTTTTGAGATTTGTATACATAGACCTGGGCCATTCTTTTAAACAGATGAATAGAATTTACATATATAGTACGTCATATTTATTTATAGATGACGTTTGGGTGTTTTCCAATTCTTCACTGTTAAAAATAAGGCTGCAATGAATATGCTCACGCATGTTTTCTTGTGCACATCTCTGAGAATCCCTCTAGAACAGACATCTGAAAATGGAATAGCAGAGCCAGGGAGGATGCTCGTTCTTAACTTACTTCACCACTTATTGCCAATTCGCTTTCCAAAGTAGAAGAACCAGTTTACATTTTCCCCAGCAGTGTATGAGTGATTGTATTTACTGCTAGCTTTGATAAGTTTTGATTGTGAGACTATTTAATTTTTGTTCATCAAGTAAAAATAGATTTGTATCTTCTTATTTTGATTGTTAGTGGGGTTCTCAAGTTCATTGCCTTTTAGTGTTCCTCTCCTAGAAATGCCTATTCATATCTCTTGTCTTTTTTTAACTGGGTTTTCAAGGCAATTGGACCACAGATCTGACCACAGATCGCCAGCTGTCTTTCCAGTTACAAATCTCAAAGGTAACTCCTTCAAACAGGCTGTGTGGAAAGCCCAAGAGTGCTCTCATCTCTTAATCCTAATCAAGGAAAGGGGAATGATCACTTTGGGTTGTAGTTACTTCCTGCTGCTCTCCTGTGCTCTCTTTTCAACACTCCAGCCAAGTTCACTTCTGACCTATCACTCCAGGAAGGCTTTTCACATAGACCCCATCCACAAAGAGCACTCCTTCCTCTGGAAACCTTCATCTACTATTTTCAGTGTCTGCTGTCCATGGCACAGCCTAGAACTGTATTGTCCTCTCATGTCCCCATCCCAGATCAACTTGAAGTCCCCTGTAGCCAGGGCAGTGGAATGCTACAGGGCTTGAAAGTAGATGGGTCAGACATGTGGGCTCTGCTTTTAGCAGCATGTGATCTTGAACAAGCCACATAACCTCTCTGTGCCCATTTTTCACCTATAAAGATAGCTATGCCAATCTCATGGAAATATTATTGTCAAGATTAATGCCTTTATACCTTTACTAGAATACCTGACCTAAGAGTTACTCAAAAAAAATCTTAGCCATTTCCATAATAATCATGACTTTGTAGTTCCCTCCACCCTGGTGCAATACTAGGTACCCAAAGGGGATTCCAGACACGCTAGGTTGGCCTCTTAGGTACTGATGTTCACTTTCTGTCCGTTATCTCGTGCCCATTCACTATTTGGTTCTTTGCATCCTCACCCCTGGGCTGCATGGTGATGAGACAGTGTGTCCTAAGATGTGGGTACTACAGTAGTGACATAGAGGGAAATGGCTTGCAGGTGGTGCTTACAGGAGTCAGGTAACATGTGGAGCCTGATTAATAGTAAAATTGAAATAAGCACTCCCGTTGTAGGCTGCCCCCATGTGGAACCCTTTCTAGCTTGGGGGCTCCAGGCTATGAATAACCTGGCTCTGGGCTGCTGCTCTAACTGTGCCACGTCTGTGGAGCATACTTTTCCCTTGTCAGTTCACCCAGATCAGAAGCTTCTGGAAGTCCAAACCCTCCATGCGATAATTGCTCCATAATCATAAGAAGCCCATGTATTTGCCTAGCACTTTACAATGTGCAAGGTGCTTGCACATCTACTATATCACATAGTCTTCAAAATAATGCTTGAAGATAGTCAGGGATCGTTAACCCCATTCCATGGATGACTCAGAGAGGAGAATAAATTCAACATGTTTATAAAACCAAGAAGAAACAGGACTGGGCTTTTGACTCTAACTGATTATTGATATTATTAATATTCAGAGTTCTTCCTGTGTGCATGTCCTGCATTGAGTGTTTTTACTCATGTTACTCCATTTAGGCTCATTTTTCATGCTCTTGAGATAAGTGTAGAGAGATGGCATGATGGGGGCCAGGCACGTGGGTGGTGATAGCAAAGCGTGAATGGAAACCCTGGTCTCTGGTTCTGGTGTCACTTCTTTTACCCACACACCATGAAGCTTCCAAATCTAAAGGTGATGAGGCATCATAAGGCAGGAAGACACGTCACCTTAGGCCTTCTAGGCCTGAGATGACACTCACGGCCAGTCTTCAGAGAGAAGGAATGCCCCCATCCTTGCCCCTCACCTCCCACCTGGCCACCTCACCTCCTCTCAGAACCGGACCATCTGCAGGGGCTGGTCCAGCTCCCCAGAAGCAACTAGCCCATGGAGGGTAGAGACCTGAGCCTAAGGAAAAAGAGTGTAAATTTTGATGATAATAATTATGCCAACTTGGACAAAGGAAGCAGGCTTCCTTTTCCCACAAAAGAACTCAACTTTGAAGGAGAAGGTTGGGAACTTTTGAATGTTTGATTTGTCTAAGTGATCTTCATAATAACACCCTTTTTAAGGAACTAAATTGTAACACATCCTTTGGATATAAAGGAAACTAAAAAATATATGAAAAAGCAAATGGGGTTCTCAGAAGAGCCTATAAAACTTGTTCATCGTCGCGTGCTCTAGGCTGGGCTGCACAAGAAGGCCTTTTTAAACATTTCCCAGAGGGAACTACTGGTCAGGAAATACCCTCGTCAGGGGATGAGGGAGAGACCTAGCTATCACTTCTGACGAGCTCCTCCTTAGACTACAGCACCAACCTCTTAACTGGCTCCTCTGCTGCCACTGTCTCCCCCTTTGCACTACCCCTTCCTTGTGACCACACTGTCTCCACTTTGACACTACCCTTTCCTTGTGACCACAATCCATCTGACATATAGAGCTAACCACACCATCCGTCTGCTGAAGACATCCCGCTGTCTAAGGTATCTAGGTCACCTTTACGTCCCTTTCATGGCCTTTGCACCATCCATGACTCTTCCCTCATCCATCTCCAATGTCTTCATTCTCCTGCCACACTAAAGCTAAGGCCCTGTGCCTCAGCCTGTGCTTCTCCCACTGCTCATAATACACTTATCTCCCTTCTCCCCGAGGGGATCCATGCCTCCTAGGACAACTCGAAACCACATGCTTAGCCAAAGCTTTCCTACCTACCATTAGTTGTCCTTCGAGATCTTTATCATAGACTCAATCATTTTGTATTACAGCTATTTTGTATGCATGTATTTCTCCACAACTGCTAGACTGGGAGTACTCTGATGGAAAAAAAAATCGATCTTATTCATCAATGTATCACCAACACCCAATACAATAGATGAAATATAATAGATACTCAAAAATAATTAGTAGAATTTTTCTGATGCCTAACATGTGTCAGGCCTAAAGGCACACATGGATCTGACCTAGAGACACATACGACTTACAGTAATGTGTTAGGGGCTTGACTGGCTGGGAAAGGCTTGCTATGCAGGTGGCGTGGGAGCTGAGGCCCATCACATGGGTAGTGATTTTATGAAGGAAGTGAAAAACAATTCCTTGCCCATGCAGGGTAAAAACCAGGGGAATCATTCCCGGTGGAAGTAAGTGGCCCAATTGAAGGAAGAGGAGGAACAGCCAAAAAAGCTTCAAAAATACTAAGTGGCTGAAGTTCACTGAGAAATAAGAATCGTTTGCTAAAAGTCTTCGTGTTAAAGTGAAGGTCCTTGGCTTGCAACGCAGGTCACCTGTTTCCATGAACTTCCAGATACCAGAATAAAAGTTGAGAACCCACATATGGGATGACTTAAATTGGTGCGAGGGAATGTGTGTGTCACTCTGATCAGGGGTGGTACGTGCTGCATTATTAGGCCCAGGCTGAGGCCACAGCACAGTCATAAATCAAGAAGCGGGTGTTTAAAAAACAGTGGAAGTGTTAAGGAAACATGAAGTGGCTGACCTGTGGGGCTGGGCTGTTACTCCCTACAAGAATTTCGATGACTAATGATGTGGATAAATAAGTACTTAACTTTCTCATAACCACACGTGTAATTTATTTAATTCAGGGGGTTTTACGCAGTTCTGGGGAGCCCTTTAAGACGATGGTGAAAAGATTTCCCACTATTCAATAGAGGCCGGAGCCTTTTTCTCTCAAACAAGATTTTTTCCCTGGACGCAGGGATTAATGTATGGAAAGATGGGATTTAGGAGTAGCCACCCACACTTCCAGTTTAATTTATAGTTTTTGAAGTTCTACTGGTAGATAATCATTCAACTTGGTTTTTGAGAGGCTTTAAAAAAAATAACTGAGAAGTTGGTGAGTCACACCTAAGGATTTGTTGGATCACAATGACGGAGACTCATGGCAATCTGTTGAGGGAAAGGCCTAAACGTTTGTGAGGTGGAAGGATGACAAATGACTAAGGCCTGAAACTGGCTGCCTTTTGTAACCATTTACCAGCTGCCACGTCACATCTCTGAGCCTCAGTTTCCTCATCTCTAGAAAGGGGCCAACGATACCCACCTCGCAAAGTATTATGAAGAGGTAAATTTAGACTCTCGTTTCTATATATGATATGCTTCTTGGATGTGTATGGAAGTCAGATGTATTTCAGTTGAACAAATAATATAGATATAAGTAAAGTTTGGCCCAGATTATTAAGAACTATAAAATCTCTAATTGAACTTACTGTTTTGATTCCGTCTTAGAAATAACATTTCTAGCATTTTATGTTCTTTTATATATATAGGTATGTTATATATATGTAAAACATAAAATATATATAAATTAAAATATATGTGTGTTATATGTTATATATGCATATGTGCACACATACACACATATGTATAACACATATAACATATATTTTAATTTACATATGTATGTAAATTAAATACATAACATATATAACACGCATATATTTTAATTTATAATTGAAAAAGAGCTAATGCACTTAGGCCCAATGAACAAATGATTGAGGTTATAGATTGTTTACTTCTGGTGCACTTATTTCATTCATTTATTTAACAAAACCAAACAAAAAAAAATGAGTATCCATTACTTGGCACCTTAGTCTCAAATGTGTTAGCATGATGAGAAATAGATTGATTTGTCATTTCCCTTTTTTTAAAAAAATGTAACTTATTTTTTAAAATATCAATAAAACGCAGTCAGTATTCATTAAGTTCCCCCAACACAGCAGAACATGGATGACGCCACGGTGAAGGAGAACTGTTGGCCGGCAGCAGTGCGCTAGGGTTAGCTCAAATGTCTTTCCATTTGTGATGGTGGAAGTCTAAATTCAGCATAGAGATGTGTTTAAGGGCGTCATTGTAAAACGTAGATAGCAACAACGTTGAAAACCACCAGTATTGTATCTTGAACGTTTTGGTTAAGGCAGCATCCAGGCCTACGGGAGTACAGGAATAGGGGGTGAGAGAAGGAAGCAGCGTGGAGAGAAGTGGTCCTGTTTCCTGTTCTGTGCTCTCTGCCTGAGATTCGGCTCAAATGCAGGGTGAAGATGGTTTGCTGTCTGCACGGCAGCTTGTTCTCTGTATCATTCAGGGTAGATTCTATAACTTAGTGTTCTCATGCCCAGGTACATATTCAAAACACTTCTGGTCCTTTAAAATAATGCCAATGCCTGGACCCCACCGAAAACCGATTAAGTCAGAATTTCTGGGCTAGTAACTGGGAAAGCTTAGGTGCAAATTCATGCCTGGATGCCAACCTGGTTTTTTTGTTTGTGTGTTTTCATCCTGCTGTATTAGTTTGGAGATTATAAATTTTAATGATTATTTCAGTGGCCACTCTATCTTACATCACATATCCTTGACTTAACAGATTTGAATACTAATCTTGTTTTGTACCTTTCTCCTGGATAATAGAAAACCTTCAGAACACTTAAACTAAACTGAATCCTTCCTGGTTTCTATCTAAATATTATCAAGTATCTTAAGTTTATTATTTTATATTATTATTTCATATACCTTATTCTTTTTATGTAATGTTTATATAATTTTTATTTGCTGATAAGGTTATCAGTTTTATACTTACTCAGTAGTGTTTTCTTTGGTCTTTGTTATTTCCTGAGTCGCAGGACTTCATTTTGGAATTACTTTCCTTATGCTTGAAGTAAATAGTTTACAGTGTCCTCTGATATGGTCAGCTGTAGCTAGTTCTCTCCATTTCAGTATGTTTGTTAACATTTTTATTTTACATCTATTCTAGATATCTATTTTGATTGCATATAGAATTCTAGCTTGGCAGTTCCTTTCATTCAGTCCATTACTATCTCGCACATATGTATGTATTTCTTATAGCCTTTCAGATTGGATTCTTTCACTTAGCAATATGCATTTTAAGTTCCTTCCTGTCTTCTCATAACTAGATCACTCAATTCTTTTTAGCAATGAATAATATTTCATTGTATGGATGTACCACAGCTTACTTTTTTGTTTACCTACTCAAGTACCTCTTGGTTGCTTCAAAGTTTTGGCACTTATAAATAAAACTGCTATAAATATCTGCATGCAGTTTTTTGTGGGGGAGGGGCACACGCTTTCAATACATACTTTTTTAATATTCCTGTTTAGAATTAGGTTTATTAAAGCTGTAGATTATTGGTGTTTATCAGTTCTGGAAAATCCTCTCTCATTATCTCTTCAAATATTGCCTCTGTCCCTATTCTCTCTCTCTCTCTCTTTTTCTTTTTTCCCGATAGCTGCAATAAAAATGTATTATATATTTTTATTCTATCTAACACATTTCTTAATCCCTCTCTAAAATCTCCTTCTCAGTTGGCACTTCTGCATGAGGGCCAAGGTGTAGTTCATAGCCTTCCAAGGAGAGATTTCCTCTTCTATATGTTCTCTCTTCTGCTCAGTGTCGAGATAATTCCCCTGCTCCATGGGACAGTTGGGAGTGTAACACACCGTTAATCCTTGTTCACCCTTTACCTTGAACGTGTGATTTAGAATTCCAGCTTAATTCTCCTTTGTGTGGGTGTCTATCAAATCTCATATTTTGTGGGACTTTCACCTCTATCCTCCTTCAGGTTCTAGACAGTCAAGACAAAACTTTCGCATTCATCATCGTTTCTTCTAGGGTGATAAAAGTCCCCTAAGCAAAAGTAATTTCGCCTTGTTTATTAAGTTTTAAGATTTTTACCTTCATGTTTATGTGATTTTGATCTAAGAATTCTCACCATCTTGTGAGCACTTTGATGTTTTTAAGAAAAAATATATTTTTCCTTTTTCAGCAGAATTGTTAGTTGATATTAAATAACAATTAGTCCAAATAACCTAGCCTGTTACTTCCAGAAGGCAAAGTTCCTGAAATAATTCTTTTGAAAAAGAAACATAAAAAAAATGTTTTCTCTGTCACCACTCACTTTATTTAGAAATTTTTACATGAAATAATATTGATATGTCGTGTGTTATCAGTTGCATAGTAGGAAAACTATTCTAAGTATTTGAAATCTATAATTAGTGGATTTTCACTATAAGATATATATTATTATGTCTGAATTCTCAGCAGTTGTTTGAGAGGTAAAACGATTGTATTTCGAAAGAAATGGATGTATTTGCTAAAGTACTGTAACATGGTTCTTTTGATCATTGCATTATGATTTAACTCAGACATCTTTACTGTTTGTGCAATTTCTCCAAACCCGTGAAAGGTGATATATATCCCTCTGGCATGAAACCAATACTCTGGATTGGGAACTGGGTAATTTAACCACTCTGATAAATAATTTACACTTAGGGATATTATGCAGAAAACTTTTCAATTAACTTCAATTAACTGTGTCGACAGACAAACTAAATATAGTAGTCAATGAAAAATTTTTTTAACACATTCTTGATCTATTGGATGGAAAACAATCCTATTTAAAAAATTATCTACTTTACAAAATAAAGATATTAAAGGGAAAGATTAGAAATAATGATTATAAATACGAAAATCAAATACCTACTATTGTTTTTATTTTAGAGAAAAATTTAACTTTTTCTATATATATTATTTTAGTTCCCCTAAAAGAAGTGTCTACTGGTACAGTGGAAGGATCTAGAAGCTCTAAAACCTGAAAACTTTTGATTCAAATCATGACCTTATCAGGCTTTAGCCACATC
>KE749375.1:5943-42094 GCA_000465285.1 Eidolon helvum
TTAATGTGCTTTCAAAAAGTGCCATCGAATCATTCTCATTGACCCTCTTTGGCAGGTGGCCGCCCTGACCCCATGAAAATACCTGAGCTCCATCTTCCTCTGTGACTTCAAACACAGTCACCACTGGTGTGTTTTTATGGGCTCCAGGGTGCATAGACAGTGAATCCTCCCTCTGAGAATTTGGTTTTGAACCGCAGCCCAACATCTGATTCCAAAGGAGACAAAGAAGACATCAGCTACTGAAAAGCAGTGCGATTTTTCATATACAGCTTAAAAAACACTGCATCTGGTATGTGCATTTTACACGCAGAAATAGCTTCACGTACGTCGGATCCGTGTGGCACACCTGAAGACTGTAGGCACAAATGCCCTTTCTTTGTCAGCATCTGCCAATTCATGCTAAAGACTCCATATTCAAGTGAAGCAAATGTAGTTTCGTACATTCCAATTTCCAAATCAGTTACTGCTGCTCAAGTCCGAGAAACCACACTTCCAAAGCCAGGCCACGCTGTTAAGTCATCAAAGCAGCAACGAGCACGCAGACCCTCTCTCTTCCACCTGCCACATCAGACTGTGGCACAGGCAAGGCCTGACCGTTGGGTTCAATTTTCACGGCGGAGCTTTCTCAGTCAGCCCTGTGAGAAGACAGAGATGAGAAAATGCCACCTGATGCAGAAACTAGAGTTACAGCTCTGTTTTTTTTTTTTTTTGATCAAGAAAGAATAGGAAGGGATGCCCCAGGGCTGGGTTCAGGAAGGTGGAGGAGAGTCTGTTTTAGCGTGAGAAGTGCCCTAGTGTCGTAGTCAGCGAGGCCTTCGGCAGCATCCGCCTGCTGCTCTGGTGCAGGTGTGACGCAGGCAGACCCTGGGTTCTTCCTTCCCGCTCTGGGGAAGTCACCAGCTCACCAGGATTCGCAAAAGACCCTCTAGTGGTTTTCATCATTTTATTTGACTACATGCTATCATGCCTGCCATTGCCGTTGCATTCTCAAAATAAGGCCTAAGCAGGTGGATTTGGATTTCACGCCCCACAGCGTTCATGAGTTCCCTGGATTCGGAATTTGCGCCTTCATTTATTCAAAGTATATTCATTGGCCAATATCCCTAAATGTATTTTTAGAGGTAATGTAGATGCCGAGCATATGAAGATGAAGAACACAGACAAGGTGGCAGCCCAGAGGCCCAGCGTCCTTGTAGACACCTCTGGGGTCACTCAGACATGACCCCCTCCAAGACGGCATTTTCAGGCAAGGCTGACCACTTCTTTCTGTGAAGTAGGCAGAAAGTTGTCACAAGTACCCCATTCAAGGTCAATTTTGCATCTAGCCTCTCATATTATGCAGGCCTATGGGCTCATGGAAGCTTCTGCTCATATTTTTTGAAGACATTTTCAACCCTTTCTCTACCCGACGGACCAGCATGTATTGTAGGAACCCTGCAAAGCAGAACCACCATGCAGCATGCCCCAGGGACCTCTCGAGCCGATGGTGGCTGTGAACCGGGTTGCCTGCACTCCTCACTCCTTTGCCCGTGGCGGATGGTGGCGATGGCTTAGCGTACACTGTCTCGCTGAACTTAGCACTACCTCTGACCCAGTCTCAATATACTGGCCCAGTAGCCAAATAAATCATCCAGTACTGACCCAAAAGATGAAATCTCTGTATTACCCTTTCTTGGAATTTGCCGCGTCTACTTCTCCTTGAATGGCCCTGGTAATTTGCATCCATAACTGCATACTCATGGTGCTCATCAATGCAAAGCCTCATCGGATCGCTCAGGCCTTATTCGTTCCCTCCCAGCAGCCCCTTCAGCAGCAGCAGCTATTGACTTCCTGTTAGAATAAATCCGTGTAAACTTTGTCCATAGTCGCCACTTCCACAACCTTAAGTATTTTTAAACCTCGGCCAACAGAGGGATTGTATTGGCTGACGCAGCTAAACGATTTTGGCATGGCTGGATCCAGGTGCATAAATGGTATTGTCATGAATATGTGCCCGACCCTCTTCCAGCCCTGTTTCCCATTTGCAGGCTTCTTTCTCAAACAAGCTATTGTCAAGTTGTTGCAAGGCAGCTGCCAGCAGCTGCAGGCAGCCCCAGGGGACAGAAAGCGTGTCTGTCCCAGGGATTATCATGAAAGTCAGAGAGATGGTGCTCACCGGATTGAACTGGGGTAGTTGTCCATTCATTTCACCAATTTAAGGGGATAATGGAATTGGTTAGGTTTGAAATCAGATGTTATGTCACCCCCATCTAAGCTGCAGAATGAAGGTGGGAGACCTGACTGTCATTACAGGAAAATAAAAACAAAACTACCCACCCAGTTTTCCACTGTACGACACAAACAGGAGGAGAATGCCTTGCTGCCTCATTAGAGCCTCGTGGTGACTTCGCCCTAGAGAGACTCGCTGTGGCCCAGAGTCTCATCATTAGATTTGCAGTTCTAAAAACCTCATTCGTTATCGTAACAGGAGACATTTGATCTCCAGGATAACGGCTTGTGCGAACCCAACTCATAGGGACTGGTGCATACACTAGAACCCTGGCTCATTCATTGTCCCTAAGAGATGGAATTTCTTTGTGGACTAGAAAATGTGAGTGACACTGACCAGCTCCTTGTATACAGTCACATGGGGAGTTAAAACCAGTGGGATATCAGTTGAGTATGATATCAGACTCAGGGGAATTAGTTATCTAAGGACATCCTGGGACACGTAACCACCATTGCTCAGTAATGCATTCCAGAAGTAGTGGGGTGGCTGCTTAGAAGGCTGTCATTCAAACGGCGTTATCTGCACACTCCTCTCCACACCCCTCGTAAGTCCTGGGTGACTATTTTTAAATTTTGCCCTTCCGATGTTCTGATTCCTGTCACTGTTTTTTCACAAGGACCATTTCCTTTCATTGATATCATGTTTAACTGACCTGTCTTTATTTACTTGTTGATTAGGTAACAGTCCATTAATAATTGCTGTATCTTGATTTAATTAGGCAAAGCAGTGGAAATCTCAGCCTATGTATTGATTACAATAAGTGTTTATATAGCTACTTATTAGAACTTCCTATATAGCATTTTAACTGGTTAAGCTCTTTAAAGTCAATATGGTAAGCAGAATATAGTTCCTGGTTTTCCATATTACCAGTCTTGTCTTTCTTCCTGGAATTTTGCCCATTATATTAGTGAAATTTGTTGATTAAGAGAATGTTCCTTTTGTATATTGAAACAAGTTCAAAGTGAATTTATAAAACATGATCACTTTTTCTGGTATTTTATTATGATAGAATTTTAGACTTACATAATGTCACAAGAGTAATGCAAGCAACTTCCCTCTTCCCTTTTACCAGATTAATCAATTGTTTATATTTTGCCTCACCAGCTCTATCATTTTCTTTATTGGGAAAGTTGGGGACATCATCCCCTTTGCTCTAGATTCCAGTGTGTACATACTAAAGAGAAGGGCATTTCTTACATAGTTATAGTGTAATGATCAAAATCAGGAAATTTAACATCGAAATGTGCTGTTATGTAATCAACAGTTTAATTTTTTTTAAAATTGCTTCAATGTTAATTTTAAATTATTTTCTCCCTTGCTCAGGCTACAGCCAGTATAATGCATCAAATTTAGTTTTCTACTTTTTTTTTTTTTGACTTCCTTATTGCTGAACAGTTGCATTGTATTTCTTTTTCATTTCTGACCTTGACATTTTTGAAGAGTATAAACTAGTTGTTTTGTAGAACATCCCTCAATTTGGGCTTTTTTGATTTCTTTGCATGATTAGATTCAGATTATGCACTTTTTATGCATTTTGTCTTTTTTACTGCATTGTGTTAGGATGCCCATGATGTTGGTTTGTCCCCATTCTGATGGCAACATTTATCACTATCCTAACATTGATTAAGGTGGTGTCAAGGTTAAGATAATGTCTACCAGGTTTCTCCACTGTGAAGTTATTTTTCTTTCTGTTTGTTATTAGTAAGTAATTTGGGGAAAGATTTTTTTAGAGATTTTATATGTAAATATAAATATATGTGCTTTCTGTTTCTAATATCCGCTCTCTCTCTTCTCCAATAACTTGTGTCAAATAAGCATACATATTCTTAGTTCATTTGACATATGACTAAACAGAAACCAGTTTTTAACCAGTGGTTGAACCCAGTTTTTGCATTCTTGGTTTCAATTTATTTCTATGACATTCCCCTGACTTACGTCTTACACAAAATCTTGGTCACTTGCTCAGCTTCTTTAGCACCTAGTACCTTATTTTTGGAACAACTTTGGAGGGCCAGGTGAACCTGGGAGGGAACATGACTGTCACTTGTGGGCTGTGTAATCTTTGGAAAATTGATTAAAGTTTCTGAATCTCAGCTTCTTTCTCTGTTAGAGAGGTATAATACTATTCAACTTTTAAGGTTGCTTTGAGATTAAATGAAGGTTGGTTTTTTTTTTTTTAAATGAATAGCATTTGTTAGGCTCTGTCTATACACTGAGGATGTAGCCATATGAAAACCCAGTTTTTGTTGAAATAGAAAGAGATAACGTTCACCGACTAAGTGGAATTGTGGGCCTTATAATATCTCAGAGGAGAGAATCCAGGTAGAAGGAAGAACCAGGTGCAAAAGGCTTGGAGTGCTGGTGTCCTTGAAATGTGTGTAAGAGAATAAGGAAGTCAGTATGGCTGGGACAGAGGAAGTGATCTGGGAATAAAAAGGATTAGTTCAGAGAAATGGTCAGGAGCCAGATTACATAGGCCAATGTCAGAGGTGGAGATTCATTCTTAAGGAGTTGAAGGACATTGTTCGATTTGAGGCAGATGAGTGATTTGTTCTTTTTTCTATGTTAAATGAATCACTGTTATGTGTTGAATCATGTCCCCCCAAAAGATATGTTCAAGTCCTAATCTCTAGTATTTGGAAATAGGGTCTTCACAGACGAAATCAAGTTAAGACAAGGTCATACTAGATTGAAGTGGGTCCTAATCTGATGTGATTGATGCCCTTGCAAGTAGAGGTAAATATGAACACAGAGTAGAAGGTTCATACTAGATTGAAGTGGGTCCTAATCTGATGTGATTGACGCCCTTGCAAGTAGAGATAAATATGAACACAGAGTAGAAGGTCACGTGTAGAATGAGGTAGGGTTGGAATGATGTATCTACAAGCCTAAGAGTACACAGATTGCTGGAAACCCCTAGAAGCCGAAAGAGCAAGGAAGGAGTTTTTCTCCCTGGGAGCCCTCAGAGGGACAGTGGCCCTACCAACACCTTGATTTTGGGTTTCTAGACTCCAGAACTATGAGAGAATACATTTCTGTTGTTCTAAGCCACCTGGTTTGTGGTAACGTGTTATGGCTGCCCCAGGAAAAGAATGCAGTTGCTTTGGATGTTATGTGAAGGTGATGGAGGACCAGTGTGGAAACAGGAGGCTACTAGCTGGTCTGTATGAAAGCCAGTGGTGACATGGGCTGAGCAGCAGAGTGGAGGTGCAAGACACGGTCAGATTCTGGTCACGTTTTGTAGGTAGAGAAAACTCTATTTGACACTGGACTTGAACTTTCCACAGTGAAAGGGATGTTATTAATAACGACACAGCTACAGCATAGAGAATATAGTCAATAATATTGTAAGAACTATATATGGTGCTGGGTGAGGACTAGACTTATCGGGGGGATTGCTTTGTAAGTTATATGAATGTCTAATTACTATTCCATATACCTAAAGCCAATAAAACATCGAATGTCAACTGTAATTTAAATTTTTTTAAATTAAAAAATAATAATTACACAGGAACAACAGGCAGAATTCAGGGTGTAAGATCAGTGTAATGGTGGGTCGAACGTGAAACCATGAAAGCTAGATAGAAGAATTTGGCCTAAAATACTGAACCAGTGTGTTAACCATTGATCAGGTGAGGAAGGCCATAAGGGGAGCAGGTGTGTAGAAAACTTATAAATTCCAGTTGAGATCTGTTAACATTTGGAATATCTGTGAGACACACAGATGGAGACTTGAGTGGGCAGTTAGATGAAGGCGCCTGATGCCCACAGGGAAAAGTCTGCGTAGAATATACGTTTGGGCTGCAACTCAGTGATGACTTTGAAGGCCAGAGACCGCAGAGAAGGTGATGACGTCTTCCGTACCCTCCTCATCAATATTGATTACCAAACAGTGGTACTTGCTTGTGCTCCTGTTTTGTCGATGGTTTGAAAATGAAAACACAATACAATTTGATAAATGGAGTCATACCTTTGAAAAAGTGAGGAATTAGTTCTTTAACTCAGTCATGCTGCTGTCAGAATGTTGAGAAGTCACTCTGGACAAGTGTTAGGATCGGCTTGTTGCACCTGTGCCCACAGATGCTCTAAAAGCTCTCAATTAGCTAATTCGCACCTGTGCATCGTTGGGGGTGGGGTGGTCAGAGGCAAAAAGGTCAGAGAAAATGGGAGCATTTCCGATTGAATTTTAGAATTGTGTCCTCCTTACAGCAATAATTTTAGAATTCTCTTTTTAAAACAAAGATAACTGAGGGGAAAGTGAAAAATTAGGAAAAATATGCCTCTTTTCATTATAAAAATCCCGTAATTTTTATTTAAAATATCTGAAAATTGTTTATTTTGATAACATTTAAATAAGTTTTATCCAAAATTCTGCCAGCAATTGTATTTAATACTTGATGAGAGTTTTTTTTTTTTAACTTTTAAAGCTTTGTTGAGGTATAATCAGCAAATAAAAATTACATATATTTAAGGTATACAACATGATGAGTTAAAAGACATACATTGTGAAGTGATTATTATAATCAAGTTAACTAACTCATCCATTACCTCATATAGTTGTTATTACTACTATTACTACTACTACTACTACTATTTTGGCACATTGAAAGCAGTTGCAGTCTTCTTTCTTGGGAAATTTCAAATATACAGAATGCTATTATTAACCTTGGTTGTCATGCTCTGTCTGCCGAGGAGTCTCAGGTCTGGAAATTTCCAAAGAAAGAAAACACCACCTTGATAACTCATTTGTTTTAACTGCAGCAGGAAGCCTTAACTCATTCATTTACTCATTCATTCATCTATTATATGTCAGCATCCACTCTGCTCCAACTATTCATCAAAAGCTAGGTGGTTGAAAAACCAGATATGACCTCTGCCCTTGTGAGATCACACTGGAGTTACTTTCTTGGGCTCATCACGTTTCAAGCATTTCAGCAAGACATGGCTTAGAAAATGGACTTTGAAATTGGTGAGGAACAATCCAATCCAACTGCACTGGATCCAACTTTTGAATTCCCTTCACAGATTTTAAAAAACATATAGGTATCTTAGAGTCCTCTAGAGAATCAGAACCTGTCTAATAGATATAGATATAGATTAGATATAGATATAGATATAGATATAAATGATATAGATAATGATATAGATAATACAGATACAGATGATACAGGTAGAGATAGAGAAAGAGATAGATAGAGATAGAGATAGAGATAGAGATAGAGAGACACAGACACAGACACAAACACAGACATAAACATTCATTGGGAAAGACTGACTCCTGTGATTTTGGAGGCTTAGAAGTTTCACAGTCTGCTCTCTGCACGCTGGAGGCCCAGGAAAGCCAGTAGTGTAGTTCCAGTCCAAACCCGAAGGCCTGAGAACTGTGGAGGGCAGTAGTGTAAGCCCAGTCTAAGTGTAAAGACCTGAGAACCCAGCGGGCCAGTGTCAGGGGCCAGGAGGAGACAGATACACCAACTCAAACAAAGAGCCGATGTGCCCTTCCTTCATCTTTTTGTTCTATCAGATCCTCGGTGGATTGGATGATGCCCACAGCCCTGTCTTCTTTATTCAGTCGGTTCGGATGCTAATCTCTTCCTGAGACATGCTCGCAGATATAATGTGTTGTCAGCTATCTGGGAATCCCTTAGTCCAGTCAAACTGACACATGCAATTAAGTATCGTAAATGTTGAATATGTATATATTGTTTTTTCCATAAATTAATTTGCTATTCATATATTGTCTTGCGTGAAGTGTCTGTTCAAGTCTGTTGCCCATTTTCTAATGATTGTTTTTTAATGGATTGTTTGTTTTCTTACTGTTTAGTCTTGAGAGTGCTTTACATATTCCTGGATGTGTGACTTGCAAATATATTCTCCTAGTCTGTGGCCTTCCTTTTCATTCTTGTAACAGTCTTTTGTATAGAAGAAGTTTGAACTGTAATGAGGTTCAGTTTATTAATTTTCCCTTTTATAGGTCATGACGTTGGTCTCATTTCTAAGAATTCTTTGCCTAGTTTTAGGTCATAAAGATATTCTTCTGAGTTTTCCTCTAGAAGTTTGATAATTTTACCTTTTCTATTTACATCTGTGATCCATTCAAGTTTGTTTTCTAGGTATGACTTTTAGTTCCATATATATATATACATTGGCCTAAAAATTTCCAATTTTTCAAGCACCATTTGTTGAAAAGACTATGTTCCTTCCATCGAATTATTTCTGCACCTTTGTCAAAAACCATGCTCATGTTGAACTGTTTCTTAGTTCTCTGTTTCATTGATCTATGTGTTTAATCTCTTGATAAGACCACACTGTCTTGATTACCGTAGCTACATAGTAAGTGTTAAAAATCATATATTGTGTTTCCTACAACTTTATTTTTCTTTTTGAAAATGATTTTCGCTATTCTAATTCCTTTGCCTTTCCATATGAATTTTAGATTTATATTTACAAGGAATCCTTCTAAGATTTTCATAGTGATTATGTTAAATCTGTAGATCAATTTGGGGAGAATTGACATCTTTCTTATATCGAGTCTTCCATTCTGTGAACACAGGACATCTCCATTTATTTGGGTCTTCATCGATTTCTTTCATTAACATTTTGTAGTTTTCAGCATACAGATCTTGTACCTATTTGTTAGATTTATATCTAATATTCTTTTATTCTTTTGGGAATGATTGCAAATGGTAACAAACAATATTTTAGCACCAACATTAAAATATGTATAGCTCTTTGACAACATGAATTTACTCTTTTCCCATTTTGCAGATAAAGTGTTCCAGAAGGATAAATGTTTGCAATCTATTGCTCTAAACATAAGCTCCACGTGTACAGGACTGGGTGGGTGTCTTGTGCTGGCCCAGAACAGGGTCTAATACATAATAGGCACAATAAGTTTGTTGAAGGAATGAATGAATAAATTTAAAACATTTTACAATGTTTTAATTACTTCTCAATTGATGTTAACATGGTTGTGAATCGCACAAGTAATACCTACAAGTGCATATATGACTCCTCAAATTTTGTCTACCAGGTGAGACATGCCCTAAGGAAGGCTTATCAAATATCCAGGAGAACATTTATTGGCTGATGTAACTCTCTCATTCCCTGATGAGGACAGCCTGTGTCTACTGTACTCTACGAGACAAAGCAGGAGCTTAATGGCTATTAGTTGAATAATTAAAGAAATGTGTGACTGAGGGAAGGAATAATTAAGATAATGAAAAATATATGACCTCTAACTGTTAAAAATGGTTTACGTCATTCTAGACATTCTCTGTACCTAGAGATATAGTTTCCATCTTTCAAATTTTTGATTGTACTGTATTCAGTATTTCTTTAACTGATGAGTATATATGAGCATTTCCTAAGTCATTAAATTTTTTTTAATATGATAAGGGGTAGGTGATATCCATTAATATATTCTGACATGTTTTGCCATTAAAAAATCTTTTTATCATTTGACGTATGTTTTCTATTTCTTTCACGTGTATAACAATAATTGCATTACATTAAATACATATGTAGTTATGTATTTGAGTGTTTCCTTAATGTGCCTTGGAGGAAGAATATTTACTGACCTAATATGCCCACATATTTTAAGATAAATGATGCATACTCAAAATGGTCCCCTAGAAAGAGTTTTTCAACTGATTTTTGCAAAGTAGTGTTAGGGAGCTCTTTACACTAGACTGTAGCCAATACTGAGCAGAAATTGTTTTTTCTGTTTGATAGTCAAAAATGGAACCTCTCTATTTTTTTCATTTTTTTTTTTTTATTTCTTTAGTAACTTGGAAGGATAAGCATTTCCTTTCAAGTTTACTTGCCATAAACATGTCAAATTGTTTTTTTTTTTTTTTGTAATCCGTATGTCACTTTTATTCTGCTTCCTCATGCTTTCCTCTAAGAGACGTATTTGCAAACTAGAAATTGTATAGATTCTCCTTTTTTCTTCTCTTGGTGTACATACAGTTCTTACTAGAATCTTTTTATTGAATCTTAAGATGAGGGATGTGTTTGTACATATCCCTTAGAAAAATTTCTGGGGTTGCTGTGGGGCTGCACCTGACATATATATTGAAAGATGATTGAGAGTTGGCTGAGCCTTGGTGTTGGGAAGGGGAAGAGAAGAGAGGGTGGGGAGGTGGTGGAGAGGGGAAGGTGAGGGTGTCAGGTTAATACGTGAAAGTCAGTCGCTTTACTATACGTCAGCAATGAACAAGTAAAATTTGAATTTAAGAACAATACTATTTACACTAGCCCCTAAAAAATGAAGTACTTATGTATAAATCTATCAAAATGTGTGTAAGATCAATATGAGGAAAACTACCAAGCTCTGGTGAAAGAAATCAAAGAACCAAATGAAGTGGAGTAACAGTCTATGTTCACGGTTTGGAAGACTCAGTGCAGTTAAGATATTCTTTCTTTACGACTTGATCTAACTCAGTGCAATTGCAATTAAAATGCAGCATGTTATTTTATGAATATCAACAAATTGATTCTAATTTTTATATGGAAAGGCAAAAGACCCAGAATAAACAACACAGAGAAGAACAAAGTTGGAGAACTGATACCTCAACTTCAAAACTTACTGTAAAACTACAGTAATCAAGACAGTATGATATTAACAAAAAAAAAAAAAAATAGACACATAAATCAATGAAATAGAATAGAGAGCCCAGAAAGAGATCCACATAAATATAGTCAACCGATCTTTGACAAAGGAGCAAAGGCATTACAATTCAGCAAAGATAGTCTTTTCAACAAATGGTGCTGAGAAAACTGGACAAACAATACATCTAGAGATAGACTTTACACCCTTCACAAAAAGTAACTCAGCATGGATCATAGATTTAAGTGTAAAATGCAAAACTTTAGAACTCCTAGAAGATAAATGTAGGAGAAAATCTAGTTGACCTTGGATATGGCCATGTCCTTTTAGATACATTACTCAAGGCATAAACCATGAAATATATTGAAATCAAAATTAAAAACTTCAGTTTTTCAAAGGGCAATATTAAGAGAGTAAGAATATAAGCCGCAGGCTTGGAGAGACTACTTGCAAAAGATATATGTGCTAAGGGATGAAATATATGAAGAATTCTTAAAACGCAACAATAAAGAAAAAACACCCGATTAAAAAATGAGCCAAAAACCCTAACAGTCGTCTTACCAAAGAAGATATATGGATGGCAAATAAACATATGAAAAGATGTTCCATGTCATAAGGGAAGCGCAAATTAAAATAACTATACACCTATTAGAGATATAACGAGATATAACTCTACACCTATTAGAATGGCCAAAACATGGAACACTGAGAACTCTCATTCATTGTTGGGGGAATGCAAAATGGTACAGCCGTTTTGAAAGAGTTAGATGATCTTTCACAAAACTAAACATATTATTGATGTGTTCCTTCATATTTAGCCAAAGAAGCTAAACCTGTACATGTATGTTTATAGCAGCTTTATTTATGATTAAAAATTTCATAGCAACCAAGATGTCTTTCAGTAGGTGAATGGATAAATAAACTGTGATACATCAGACGATAGATTATTATTCAATGCTAAAAGGAAATGAGCTATCAAACCATGAATAGACATGGAAGAAATTCAATTGCATATAATTAAGTGAAAGAAGCCAATTTGAAAAGACTACGTATTGTATAATTTAAACTAAAGGGCATTCTAGAAAAGACAAAATTACATAGACACTAAGACAATCTGGTCACCAGTCCCTGGGGGCGAGGGGGATGAATAGGCAAAGCACAGAGAATTTTTAGGGTATTGAAACTATATGATACTTTCGTGGTGGATACATGTCATTATACATTTGTCCAAACCCATAGAATGTGCAACACCAAGAGCGAACCCTAAGGTGAACTATGGACTCTGGGTGCTAAGGATGTGGTAATAGAGGCTCATCAATTATAACAAATATCCATTCTGGTGGGTGACATTGATCACGGGAGAGGCTTGCAAATGTGGAGGCAGGGTGTATAAGGGAAATCTCCGTACTTTTCTCTCGATTTTGCTGTGATTGTAAAACTTCTCCAAAAATATAAATTCTTAAGATACAAAAAAAGATGAACTGCGTGTTTTTCCATCATAGTGGAAGCTCTCGGAAAAGTTTGCTAATATGATCCTACCTGGCCTTAAAGCAAAGAGGATCTTTAAGATGCCAAACTTGGACTGGAATAGTGCCACCATGAGCCAGCCTACTGTGACATATCCACAAACAGATGATGAAACCTCAGAAACAAGAGTTGGGAGCAAAAAAGCTTCAGCTACCGCTTTCCATGACGTCATTCTCTTTCCTTGTCAACTAACACATTTCCGAACCATTTAATTTTGAGACTTTTCTTCATTAAACCATTCATTCACCCATCTCAAATTTAGCACATTGTCAGTAAATATGTAAAATGCACTAGGCATTAATACATTCAACAAGCATCCATTGATCATCATTATGTGTCAGGTACAGCAGCGACTAAGACAATTTTCTCTCCTTCCAGGTGCGTTTGCTATAGCATAGTTATGGACGCATCAAAAATATAAGTGATGTCATACTGAATACAGTTATGAGAACTGCAACGAAAGTGAAATGGAAGTTTGTAGAAGAATGATGTGTTTTTTTTTGTGATTGTAGGAATAAGCAGAAAATAATTAAGAAGAAAGAGGTGAATTGTATTCAAAGATGAATAAACAAGTTAGATATAGGGTACAGAGAATGTTGACAAGTGGTACAGAAATGGGAGGATGGAAGAGGACTTAGGAGCGAGCGCATAGTCCTGTTTGACTAGGAGATGCTGTTGAATATATGCAAAGAGTAAGAAGAGTGAAGTTTCCTGGGGTCGGATTACAGAGGGATAAAATCATGGTGCCGTAGAACCTTAAGAAAACAAGGAAAAACATGGGTAGTGAAGGTCAGGATAAAGGTGAAAACATTCTTAATTAGATCTCTGTCGGATACCTGAAGGCTAAAAAGGATAAGTGAAAATGATCATTTTCGATGTACAGTGAACCCACAGAAAGCATTATCACAAGAGATCGTTTCTGAAATTGAAACTATTAAGTACAAAGAAGATAATCCCCACTTATGTGGAAGTGGCAAGAAAATAGGTACAATTGGGCTGATAGGGATATTTATTTCTATACTTACATTTTACGTTAACGGTTCTTGAAATGTGATGTGTAAAGAAATGAATAGAATCTGATTGAAATTGGCAATGCAGAGGGAAGAATGGATAGTATTGTAAATAATGTAATTTCAAAAGTTCAAGGAACCTTATTTATGCATCTTCCATCTCCTCCGCTACCCACTCCACCATTAGATATATTTTCAATAAAAAAATAACAACTTGGGAGAGTAATTGAGTTAATATTAAAGAGAAGTGCTTCAAGCTGTTAAGAAAGGCACTCTACAATGCTAACCTATTATTACTAATAATCACAATAATAATGACAAAGAACTGCACAGGTGGGGAGCCTGCACCTTGCCTTTTAAAGGGAGGGAAAAAGGAAGAGCCAGTGTATTAATACTGTCTATGGCATACGGGGTATGGAAGCAGATTCAGGCAGGGGGCAAGTCTTCCCAGTAGGTGAAATTCACTTCTTGCATCTTCAGATAAAGAGAATCATCAGGTAACAGTTCACAAAAAGTAGAGCGGAGAACCCAAATGCCCACTAAATAAGACATCTCAGCATTGTGCGGGGACTCAACTGTTAGTTTGTGACACTGCCATTGTGACAATGGGCCACACTTGGCCCTCACCTATGCCATCCGTCTGTTGGCTAGTCACTGGATTGGAGCAAGAGAGCGAGCAGATTGCTTGCTTATTCAAAGAATGAGTGGTGTGCTGTTTATCGTTTAGTGTTTAATGTGTGTTCTAGAGAAATTGTTCCAGTAGAAAGTGATGAGAAAGAGGAGGAAAAAGCAGCTCCTGGAGACCACCAGCTATTTAGAGCAAGCAGAGAGGGGAGCCGGTGAAGACGTTGGATCCGAAGGTGTGCAGTTAATACTGAGAACGCTGTGATGAGCCTTGACTCATCAGGGCTGGGAAAATAAAACAGACTACGAACTTTTCCTGAGCACAGATTTGTTTTCTGAATACATATAAAGTCTGGTATGAAGATGCTTGGTTAGTTCTGCTTCCTTTTCATAACATTGCCTCGATTTCATTTGTACTGTGAGCTAGACAAAGCTACTCAGGCACGGGTCCTGGAGAATACCATTATCGAGTCTGTGGGACATCTGATTTCCTTCTATTATTTACTTGATCAGCCACTGGAAATGCCCATTTCTGTGTCCCTCTCTGCCCATTAGACTTTGTATACTTTGAAAGCAGAAATATGTTTATTTATGACGTTTAGCACAGTGTCCAGCATGAAGAAGATAAAAGCGAACATTTAAGGAGAGAATGGCAAGGGGAAGAGGGATGCTTGTCCATAGCCCATGTCTACGATCAGATCCACGTGTCGAGTCACCTGTATGGCACTGCAGTTGATTGGCACTTTGGGAACCCTATGTATGAATCTCATGGCTCTTAGACATGCCACATTATGGCCAGCAAGTGAGTACGTGTGTGTCGCCAGGGAGAGAGGGGAGGCACGGGCCTTCCCATCAGTTCCATGTGGGGACTGGAGGATTCTGAATGACCAAGTGTTATTTACCAGACAAGGACATATGCTATGGCCAGAGTGAACCAGAAGACCGTGATGACCCTTGAGTTTGAGAACTTGGATTAGGGTTTAACCTTATTTCAATACGAGTCATCTCCACCTATCTGCCATTGCAGAGAGTTAAGGATCTGACATGTGGTTTCTAAGAGAGTTAGATGTTCTTTATGCCAACTCATCATCCACAAAGACGAGAGGCAAGACATATACTGACAAAAAGTGGTGGGTCTGTGACCTGGCCCGATCCATACCTGTTGATTGGCATTCTAGCACCAGGCTTGAAATTCTCCTGCAATACCTACATCCAGCCCCTGCACGGACAAGGTCAGCGATGGCTACAGGGATGCTCTACTCTGAAGACCTCCTCTATGGAAACTCTTTCAGCAAAACTTTGACTTGACAGTGCTTCATTATAAGATGTTATTTCTCCTGGATTTTCTTTGCCTTCAGGTGCATGAGACGGAAGAGTCTGAAGCCCAACTACTGCTGCAAATACTGACTTTTATCTCACACAGGAGAATCTCAGGCTCCACAGAACTCTAATTTAGAGAAAGGAAAAGGGAGAGTGTTGGATGAAGAGATACTTTGAAACCAAGGAAAGGAAGAAGAAGTACCTTCTGAGCAGAGATACTCCCAGCTGAGGAGGAAGATGTCTTATCTCTGCCCTATCCTGTGAGGCCCTGGAGGCCCTTCTGTCCTTCATATAATATATTGCTCCCTTAACTATTCAACTAATATCTTGAGTGCCTACTATATACTATGACCATTGCCTTTCACCTCTCCTTAAAGAACAATAAATTGCCCTGTCTCCCAGATATTCTACACACAAGAGTATTTTTTCTTCACTTTCCTTCATCTAGCCTGAGGATTGAGCTCTATTTGGGGGAAAAGAGGGGAGGAAGAGAGAGAGGAGACTGAGAAGAGAGAAAAAAAGATGAAAGAATGCATGAACAAGTGAACCGTCAGCTACTTTCTACTCTTATTCTGATCTTTCATAGACTGAAAATATTCAATTATTATTTATCCATATTTTTAATAAAAGATTTTATTGAGTGCATATTATGAATACACACTGCCCAAAGGGATGGGATTACAGAAAAGAGCTTTATTAGCATAACCTTCTGTTGTGAAAGGGAGACACACACATCAATAAGTAAACAACAAACAGCATGGTCAGGGCTGGTTTCTCTGCCCCAAGGAAAGGAAGTTTCCACCGTCTTGCCTTCTACGATGTAGTCCTGCTTAAACCCGACAATCGTCCGCTTGATTCTTTCTAGACAATGCTTTGTTTTTGCTAAGCAAAAGACTCAAGTAGAAGAAGTAAAAACAAATAAACACATTAGTTCTGTTGTCAGTTGCATTTAGGTACCTGCAAGTGACTTAGCTCTGATAATTAGGGCACAGTCTATGTGACCCACTGGTCATACCTCCCAAGGGAAGAAGTATTCTCTTCTTGCAATCTGGAATGTGGGCATCATGGCTCATCGTTTTGGGTTGTGTGCATGAGAGTACAACCCTAAGATAGGAGACTGGTCCCCTGACAGGAAGCAGCGTGTTATCTTTCTCCCGTATGATTGTATGTGGGGGAAATAGTTTCTTGTTTAAGCCATTGATATTTTGAATTTCCAATATGCAGCTGAACATAACCCTAACTAACTTATATATGCATATCCTGTGTGACTCCCTGACTTTCTTTTCAGTATTTATGAAGTCATGAACTATTTGAGGTAAAGAAGACCCTACTAGTTCATGGTTTTCAGTGAATGGATGCAGAAGTAGTGCATTTGGAAGCATTATCTCCATAATGATTATGTAGAATCAATGTCTTCTCTTGACATCCACCTATGTTTCGATTTATATAGCTTCCTGCCAACTCTACATGCACAAGTTATCCATCTGCATACGTCACTCCTTTCCTTCACATCAATAAGCTGTGTGTGTCTTAAATAATTTTGATCATCAAAATCACCCCTAAATACACTTGAGCATCTTAGACATGTTGACCAAGGAAGTTTGCCAAATCTAAAAGCGTGGCGAGCTAAGATTTATTTTTGACTCCTCTCTCATCCAACATCAAATCCATTAGCAGGTCCTCTTAGATATGCCCTCAAATGTATTTTGAATCCACCTTCTTCTCCCTGTCTACACCACCGCCATTCTCACTTAGGCCACCAGTCTCTCCAGTGGGGACCACTACAGGTGTGTCCTCCGTGATCCACCTGCACTCCTGTTCTATCCCCTTCCAGTGCTTTCCACCAAGTTGTGAGAATAATCTGAAGGTCATTTGAATTTTATTCTGTAACTTACCTGCTTAAAACCCTCCATTGGTTTTTCATTATATTTGTTACATGAACCCAAGGCCCTGGTCACAACCTATAAAGCCTGTCTGATCTTGCCCCTGCCTGGCTCTCAGCGTCACCCCATGCCACTTACTCTTTAGAGCATTCTGCTCCAACCATAGTGGGTGTCTGACTCTTTCTTGAGACTTCCAAGTTCATCACCATCTTCTAGACTTTGAATTTGCTCTAATTTCCTCTGATCGTAAATCTTTCTTCTTAGGTCAACCCATGGCTGCCTCCTTCTCTTTCAGAGCACAACTATTCTAGAAAAGCCTTCACTGACCAAGGTCCCTCCCAGTCAATCACGATCACATATCTTGATTGATTTCTTCCCAGTAATGATAACGATCATTTATATGTGTATTGTCTCTGCTGATTAGAATATGATATCTTTGGATGTGTGGTCATGAGCATCTTGTTCTTCTCTCTAATCCTCAGTATCCAGAAGAGCCCCCCCTAACTGAATAGGTACCCCACAAATATGCATTGAATTTTGAACACAAAATAATTAAAGAACAGTAACCTGCGACAGATGAGCACTGTTGGATCCTTAACTCTGAGAGAATTTCTCCCATGTCACTTGCTGGCTAATAACAGCAAACAATAGAACCAGGCCAACAAAAAGCAAGAGAAAAAAACAAATGAACAACTGAAAGTATCTTAGCTAACTCTGCTGCAAAAAAAAAAAATATGCAAATGAAATTAACAAGTAAACACAAAAGATAGATAATTACTGATTTTATCTGGTTTAATTACTGTTTGCTCTTCCAGCTGCAAGAGCTGGGTGTTTCCTGGACCGGTGGCGCTACCACCGGCTTCTCTCAGACAATCTGTTTTGCTGTTTCTTCCATCCAGAGTAATGCTCTCCCCAGAATTCTACCACCACAGGCTTCCAGTAGAAATATCTGTGACACGCAGAGCAACAATTATGGCCATTTGTCTCCCAACGGTAAGAACGACTATATTCTCACAGGGGCCCCCAGAAATGTGATCTCAGACACACAAGAGAAGCAGCGCCAATAAAGTCTATTCTCGTCGGCCTCACAAACAGCCTTATTCTTTGCCGACTGCAAACACGGTTTGAAGTCGCTGCTTCTGCCAAGCCGAAGTCTTCAAATGCAGAGGTCGAGTGATTGAAAGTTCCAGATTACAGGCAGAAGGAGATGAAGAGTTGTTTACAGCTCTTGCTCATCCACTAAAAGCCTCTGGCCAGAAACAGCTCTGTGTTTGAGAGAAAGTAAATCTCTTCCACGGATGAAAATAAATGTGTTTTGAGGGACATCTAGACAAGCCTTGGGGTGGGGGCATGGCTTGCAGACTTGTTGAAGGCATAAGGAGGTGGGGGTGATAACTAGCAGTCATTCCTTAAACCAGGGAGGTCCCTGGCCGACCATGACCGAAGCTGGGAGCAGAGAGATGGAGCCATTTGTCCCAGTGTGTGATGGGATTAGTCACGCCTCTGCAGGAACAAACCTCTCTTGGTGAGTTTGGCTCTAACGGATCATCATATCGCATTTGAAGGGTCCTGTTTTACTGGATGGCTTGAACAACTGGACCACAAACCATTAGAAATGGAGGTGCCCGGACTCCGGTCGACTATCTGTTCATCCTGGATTGTCTTCAGTACCAAGCTGTTCTTGAATCATGGCTTCAAGTAAGAAGACGAAATAAGAATGAATTTCCTCTGTTCTGTATTTCTCTGTTTCTCAACATTCAGCGTATACACACACATTCATACATTCAGTCATTAGAAATTAGGGCTTTCTGTCTGTCTGCCAGACATGTGTTAGGTATTAGTTATGCTTGGTATCTAGAGCGATTCAATGGCATGGTCCCTGATCGTGATGGAATGTGGTGAGTCCTACAGTACAGGTCAACATCAAGGCCCGGAAGCCCAGATGCTGGAGTGATGTGTTGCACTCAGGAGTTTTGGAGATGAATCGATAAGCGCGGAGACCATAATGGTTAAGTAGAAAGAGATTTCTGGTCTAGATTGGGATGGGGGGATCGAACAAGTGGTTCTCAAAACAAATAAACAGAAATACCTCTAGAGCTTATTAGCTCTGGGGCCAGAGTCATGGGCAGTTGAAGAATGTAATGTAATTTACAAATGCCCACAAACAAACAGATTTTTTTAATGCAGTTCCAAGGAGAATGCAGAAGACCCTATAGCAGGTGCAGGTTAATAATCTAAGAAAACTTTCGTCTAGATTCCCTTCGTTCACTTTCACCTTTAAAGCAGCGTTTTTCAAAGTAAAGGCTGTGGGCCAAGCGCTTTAGAAACACCTGAGATGTTCACGTAACGTGCAGACTCCTGAGGCCCATCTCAGACCACGAAACAGTCGTGCTAGTGGGGGGGCCAGGACCCTGCATTTTAACAACTGCATTTGTGTGATACTCTGCGTGAATTTTTTTTTTTTTTTACTTAGTATTTATTAACGCTGAATTTACTCCCAGGCCATAAGCTTTTGTTTCTTCCATTTCTTCTGGGATACCTTTTTCTTCCGTGCACACTCCTCTTGTGGAGTGGGGACAATCTGCATTTTCTCAGCGAGGATTCCTCCACCCTGAGCTAGTGAGCTCTGCGGGGCCTCCCGGGGGCTCCACGTGCTCAGCGACCAGAGTCCCCATCTAAACCCCCGAGTCGGTGCGCCCCTCTGCCTTCCTGAGCACGTGCAACAAGGGTTCAGCCCTCTTTTCGGGCCGGCGACCCTGCGTCCAGCTGCACCGTCTGTCCCGGGCACACGTGCCAACTCCACCATCGTAACGACGGAATGGCACCGTGGCCTCTGCAAAGTGCCGTCCTTCAGGGACTTGGTGGCTTTTCGGACACGCACACCCTCGGTGGCCTGCGCGGTTTCACGAGCGTTCTTGACGCAAACACGGAGGTTCGAACCTCTTGGTTCGCGTGATTTTGTGGGGTTTTCTGGGTCAAGGGAATAGCGGACCATTCTCAGAGGTCACCTCAGGCCACTCGTGAGAAGAAAGCAGAAGCTGTGCAGTGAAATCGTTAAGAGCCCCTGAGAGGTTCTGGTGCCTGTACCCGAAACCCCGTCCCGGGCAGTGCCTGGAACAGACTCCCTTTTGACCTGGGGGGTGTTGTGCACCCTCATCCGCCGAGAGGTCTGACGGTCTCATTCACAGACAATCCCCCAGTTAGAACACCCGACTCCTACCCTGTTGTGAGTGCCACCACGCCGTGTCGTGAAGGTCAGCGTCCCACTGAATGTCACGCGCTGTTTATGCCTACCTTGTTCCTGTGGGTTTGTCTATTTGCCCAGGAAAATCGCAAATCCCTGGAGCCGTTGGCCCCTAGCGTCCCATCTCGTGTCCCACAGATGGTCGGGCACACGCAATGTGCTTCCTAAGTGCTTATCAGTCTGAGAAGCAGCGTGTTTTCTTCCTTTCTTTAACACGGCCGGCCGGCCTCACTGCCGTTCCGTAAGGATCCAGATGGTCTTCGCGTGTCGTTCGCTGCGTTTTGTTTCAGGCTGACCTTGTACACACCTGTCTACGTCATCCGGTCTGTTTTATCAGGAAAGGGGTTGCTAGATGTCTCCGCAGCTTTGCCTCCCCCCACCCGGCCTCCCCATAGTTCTTTCACTGAACACGCTTTGTGTAGAGCAAACAGACTCCAATCTGCACATCTTGCTCTGAGCTCCAACAGAGCTGCCAGGTGAGTGTCCCCATGCCAGCCGGGAACAGCTGTTCAAGTGGGCCAGAGCAGCGGGCAGCGACTGTGTGTGCGGCTCTCTTGTCTGCTGGGCCCTGGGTCCAGCCCGCGCCTGGAGGAAGCCGGGGTGCAAATGTTTGCCTCGCCTGCTGGAAGTTCTAGAAGCGGCTGTCTGCTGATTGCTGATAACTTGCATAATCACACAGAGCGTTCCAGCAGCGCCAAGCCTGAGCGAGACCCTGCGAGGTCCCCCGGGCGGGCCCTTGCTGGTCGGCCAAGTCCTTATCTCCCAGCCTGCAGGCGACGAAGAGAGCAAGAGCCAGTTGTACCCGACCCAGAGGTGACCATTACGACCCCAATGGCTTCAACATGTGCAGGCGACAGCTTGGTGCTTCCCACGTGCAAAGTTACTGAGAAAACTACATACAGGTTCAACGCAAACATGGTACCTGTGTACTGAAACATCCGGATAGGCTAGATTGGTATTTTTATGTTTTATGGAGAAAAATGGAGTCTATTAGAGACTTTGTAGAATTGGCTTCTAGAGACATTTCTTAAAGAAATTTCTTCTTCTAGGGAAGCCGGATTCTGAGCAAGCCACAATACTCATATCCATTACCTTCTCGTAGAATTTGGCTCACTGCTGTGAAAAAAAAAAAGAAAGTATATGGTTTTCTGAAATTAAAATGGCCTAGCAAAGCAGTTAAAAATGGCAACATTAAATGGGAGATTAGCCAAGTGCAATCTTTAGCGTTAATAGTTCTCAAATCACTCCATTTCAACCATTTTTATCGCCACCTATCTCGTAGAAACCCGGGCCTTTTCTGGATCCTCACCGGTCACGTCGCCTGCTGTGCTCACCTGGCAGAGGTCCTCACAGCCATGGCAGCTCAGGTTTTCCTTCTCATTAACTCTCTCAGGTGGCCTCAGCGGGGGGAAGATGTCTGAACGCTCTGTTACACACTAGAGGGTCTGGCACAAAGTCCCTACTGTTCTCTAAATGCAGATTAGCCTACTCAGCAAAGGGTCCCACGAGCTTCAACACGGTCAAGTTTCTTCCTGCATCTCTGTGCACAGGGAATGCTTCGTTCTTTATCCCTCACTCTGTCTGCCCGACCTTGGGCATTACCTTTACCATATTCAGTTCTGCAGAATGTTAGTCGTGAAAGATATTTACTGGAGCCCTGAAAAAATTGGTCAGAGAAGTCTACGGCCATGCCACCCTGAACAAGCCCAATCCCGTCTGATCTCGGGAGCTAAGCAGGGTCAGGCCTGGTTAGTACTTGGATGGGAGACCACCTAAGAAGACCAGGTGCTGTAGGCATAAAAATTTTCTTAAATAATAATTTTAAAAAAAGGGATTGTAAACTGACAAGGTCCTTGCAATCTGTGAGGTCAACCAAGGGTTACCTTGCCTAAAAAAAAAAAAAAAATTGATCAAAGACAGTTGAGGAATTGGTGGGGAGTATGAAAGCCTACTATCATACTAGAGTCTCTAAGACATCCTATTTAAAAAAGAGAGCAGTTTTGCGCATTTAGCCAATCATTTCCCAACCATAGCTGAACTCAATACATTTTTTTGGGAGCATGCCTCACTTAATGGTTCATGAGCCAACAATCTGGAAAATTTACTTTTAAAGCTCTTTGCATCCTGGTTCTTCTTTTATACTCTGCCACACATATAAGAATTCTTCTGTTTCACTTATGCGCACGCTCGCCACTCTCAGCACTATCTCCGTGACCTTGGGCAAGTTACCAATCAGTTTCATTTATAATTTGTAAAAACCAAATTCAGATGAGTTTGAGCAGGTGGGGCAGATTTCATAGCTCGATTCAGATGAGTTTGAGCAGGTGGGGCAGATTTCATAGCTCGAATTATTGGCAAATACAACAGTGGCTGCTGCTCTTGGTTGAAGCTCAGTGGTTCCTGGCACAGGGCGATTTTCCTTCTTCCCATTTCACGCCCCCACCCCTACATTCGGGACAAATTTGACAATGTCTGAAGACATTTTTGTTGTCACAACTGCAGGAAAGGAAGTACTACCGGCACCTAGCTCCAGATAGGGGTCAGCACAGGACAGTTCCACCCCACGAGGAAATATTAGGCACAAAATGTCAGCGGTGCCGAAACCGAGAGACTCTCGTTCCAGCTCCAAATGCTCCAAGTATTAGGAATTCTTTGACATTCCTCTCTCATTTCTTTGGCCAAATCTTGATTTCATCTTTATCCGCATAGTAGGATTTTTGGCCGATGTTCATGTCAGATTCACTTCTATCTGGTTTTATGATCTGGTAGAAGTCTTCCTTACCAGTTTCATCAGAAAACTGCAAGAGGATCCATTTAATTGGGCCAAATTTGGTCACATGTTTGATTGTTTTAAAATCACACCCACGTAGGCCACGTCCCCATCTTTGGGGGACGTGGTGTAAAAGTTGAGGGGGCGAGCAAAGTGTGTTAGGCAAAAGCAACATTTATCACACTTTCTAGGAACGTGGCTCCTTCTTTTAAAATAGAAATGATAATTTATCTAATAAAATATCAATGTGAAGCTTATTTTTAATGCATGGAAAAGAGTCTGACAGAATATTTGAAACATGGGAGATGTTTAATAAATGGTAGACATGACTAGTAGACTTTTTAAATGTTTTCATTGTGTCAAGAACACTCAACATGAGATCCTCCCTCTTAGCAAAATTTTTAAGTACCCAAGATGGCACAATGTGGAACAGCAGATCCATAAACTTAATTCACCTTGCGTAACAAAACTTGATGCTCTTTGAACAGCAACTTCCCATTTACCCCTCCCCACAGTCTTGGTAGCCACCATTTTTCTCTCTGTTTCTCTAAGTTTGACTATTTTAACTACCATAGAAGTAGAATCAGACAATATTTTCCTTCTATGTCTGGTTTATTTCACTTAGCATAATATTCATCCATGGTGTTGTGCAAGATTTCCTTCTTTTTTTAAAAGGCTGAATGATATTTCATTATATATTATAAATAATATTATACACATATGTATCTTTTATACCACATTTTCTTTATTTATTCATTTGTCAGTGGACATTTAGGTTGTTTAGGCTGTTTCTGTATCTTGTCTGTTGTGAATAATGCTGTGATTACCATAGGCGTGTGTACATTTTTTTGGAGATTTTGATTCAGTTCTCTTCAACATATACTCAGAAGCAGGATTACTGGACTATATGGTAGTTCTATTTTTAAATTTTTGAGACACCTTCATACAGTTTTTTGTTGTGGCTATACCATTTTACATTTCCACCAACAATGTACAAAAGTTTTCATTTCTCCACATTCTCACCAACATGCATTGTACTTTGGTTTTGCTTTGCTTTGAAACTAGCCATTCTAACAGGTGTCAGGTGATAGTTCATTGTGGTTTTGATTTATATTTCTTTGTTGATTGGTGATGCTAAGCACCTTTTTATATACCTGTTGGTCATTTATATTTCTTCTTTGGAGAAATATCTATAAATATCTATTCAAATCCTTTGCCCGTTTTTTTAATGGTTATTTGATTTTTTGCTAAGAGTTGTAGGAGTTCCTTACATATTTTGAGTATTCATTCTTTATCAGGTATCTGTTTTGCAAATATTTTCTCTCATTCTGTAGGTTGTCTTTTTACTCTGTTGATCGCTTCTCCCATACTGTGCACAAGCTTTTTAGTTCGATGTAGTCCCACTTGTCTAATTTTGCTTTTGTTGCTTGTGCTTTTGCTATCATAATTATTAGTAGCTATTTAATGCTAATGCTGATTAAAAGACAGATAAAATAACATACTATCTGATATGAAAACAAAGTCAATATCATATGCAGTCCAGAAATCAGAATAGAAAACACATTATTTTACCTTTGGTTTTGATTTTTATTTTCAAATGTCAGCAATGGGGCTTTTAAATGTCTTGCTTATATAAGAACATTACAAACTGATAAAATATATCTGGTAGTTGTCTTCTCAGGAGTCCATTTAAAGTTGTGAAATATACACAGTCTGAAATGTTTGGTGTCAAGGCAGCATTTAAATCCTTAGACCAATTAAGTCTAATTATTGAGCGAACAGTGATATTTTCTTCAACAATGTGAAGGTTATATTAAATTTATTTTTAAGTTACAAGGTACACCTACTGTCAGTCAGTGAAATGTTTATTTAAGAAGCTCTTTAGAAAAAAACATAGAGATTAGAGATACTAATTTGAAGTCAGGCCTTTCTTACATTAAGAGCATTATACTTGGATTATGCAAAAAAAGAATCTTGCTTTTTTAACCAATAATGTGGTAAGCCTAAACCATACTTTCTGAAACTCATAGCAAGGTCTAGTAAAGGTTTCAAGCACATGTGAATTGGAGGTACTTACGAGTTTGGAATGCCAGAAACGTCTCATCAGTTGTTGAGTGACTGACAACCAATGTCACTATTCTCTCTAGCTATATTAAAAATACATAATATTGTTTGACAAGAGTTTTTGTGGAGCTACCAGATAGATTGGCACCAGGCTACAGAGAACATAAAAACATAAAAACAAATCTTGGTGGATGTGAAAATCACTGAGTAAATACACACAGGGAACAGTGTATGAAGAGTATCCAAGCTTCACCCACTCTGCTACAGAAATACATAGAGGGAGCTAAACTTTCGCTCCCTGGGGTATGGATAAAGTAAGAGGTGGTGTGCCACATGGAGACAAAGGTACCAGAAGTGACCAGTAGTAACCACATTTTCTGATGATCACGACAGAGAGAGCAGGTGCAGTTTTATTCTTGGTTCTATTTTTTAATAAAGGCATGCAGCAAAGTATAGTATAAAGAATAATGCAACAAGCAGTCATGGGCCCTACCATCCCACTTCATTCCCGACGTGGACCAAATCCTCTTGGCTTGTCCTCTGCAGTCACACCCTCTCCCTGCCAATGCCCTTCTCATGACTCAGCAAATCGTTTCCAAGATATATCAATGTTAATTATGTAGCTTTAATTAATACAATCTGTGACTTCTTAAAAAATTATCATTAACATCTCTATATCCCTAGTCTATATACTAGTCACTGTGCTAAGCCATTTTTACTTCTCCTAGTTTTTATAAACTTACAATGAACTTGAGAAATTGGCATTTCTTTCCTATTTTCTTTTCTTGCACACCTGGGAAAAATGAGTCTTAGAGAATACAAATAACTTACTAGATTATACTCCATAATACCAAGCAACATATCAAATGCAAATACTCAAAAATATACTCAATTTTAGAGGAAAGTATATGCTATTTTATTAGCTATAAATGCACTATATAAATATTTTTATTTTTCTAGGAAATAGAATAATTGATTTACTGTCATTGAATATTAGGAATTTCCATTACGCATGTTGAATTTTTTGGGTTTAAAGAGTCAGAAAGACTGTATTGTTGTTTGTTGCATATAAAACCTCCATTATAGCATTCTAACTGCACAAAGTGAAGAGGAAAATAAAGAATATTTCTTGTAACTTTATGAAACCTATATATTCAAGCCCATAATTAAGTGGGATCATTTGTCATTTAAAAACACGTGTTTTATTTAACACCAAAGAACATAATACAGCAACTCCTCCCATCCCCAAATATAGCCCATTATTAAACCTTGATGGTGACGTCCTATGGTCATGTCAGTCACCGTTAACGACTCACATACATCTGAGTTGTGTGTGATAAAATGTTTTAAAGTCAATAAAGCCCATTTAAGAAATGATCAGTTGTGACAGCAAAATAAACACAAATGATTAATTCCTTGGAGGTTTAAATTTTGAAATTGTAATATATTTGTTTTGGTTTTATCAATGTTTTCTTCCTCCCCCTTTTCTCATTCCTCAAAAAAAGGAAATTTTAGGGTGGAGTTTGGGTACAAACGTCCACCACGCCAGATATTGATGTGGTAATATAGTCTCGCTCCGGGCACCAAACCTGTGTTCATATGATGCCTATATAGTTACATGTGCACCTGTGTAATTTTCACCATGTCCTCTGTCAATTATTCATCTCTTTTTTATAGGTTCAGCAAAATATATTTTCAAAGTATATATGAATAAGTTACCTTTCTTCATAAAGTATAAATTTTAAAGATTGATTTTCACATTCAAATCAATACTTGATTTTGTCTGAAGAAACTTTTTGAAAGTCACAGCAGTAAGGAAAGTGATGACTTGAGTTAATTTTCCTGTAATGAAACTAAGCCCGCCATAACCTTCAAGCAAATCCCCATTGTCAAGGTCACAGTCCAGGGTACTAAATATGAATCAAACGATGAACACTAAGGAACTGGAGTCCTCTTACATCCCCACACCCAGTTCCTTTCCCTCTCGTATTCTTTGGTGCCTACAATTTTATTATTTAATCATCTTTTTGTCTAAAAAGTCAGTTCTGACTGGCAGTCTCTGGACTTTCAATGGTTGACAGAGGTGGTAACGGGGAATGGAGTTCTCAGCAAAGCGACTAAACGTACTGAAATGTCTACACAGGGAGACTGTGTTGTCAGAGTATCTGCAAATCACCCATCTGAGAAGCACTGCAGTCTTGGTAAGAAACGTGGACCGGAAACACTTCATCTCTAGAACAGAAACATCTGACGGGCCAGGTGTTTGTCAGTGTTGTTCAGACTGTGTTTCTTGCACTGAGAACAGCGCCAGTCGCATCAAAATTGTGAAACGAAGAAATCATTGAAATGTCTAACCCAAATAATGCTCCATTCATAAAATAGAATCCTATTCGGCTTGGTTTAAAAGTGAGAATTTTAATAGGTTCATTATATTTATTAATATGATTAGGTGCTCATGAAATAGTAAGTGGAAAAGTCAATGACAAAAAGTATATCTAATTTATTCCCATTTTGTGGTATGAAAAAATATATACCTTGAAGGTATATATTGTAGGTATACTAAATGGCAGGATTGCAGACCATTTTTGTTTATTATACTTAATTATACTTTATTATGTGCAATACTTATACGAGTTTGGTTGTTAGTTTACAGAAGACATAATAAAGAGCAGAGTAGGCCAAGCACACCAGAAAAAGTCCTTTCCTAATTCTAAATTCTGCAAACAAGGAGGTCTAAACATGTAAGATTTCTGAAGAGAGAGGAATTCATTGTTCTCTGAAAAAGCTGCCCAGATAATGCCCATGTTTCTAGAAATCACTTTCTCTATACCCAGTATTGTCCTGGATATCATGAAACTCTATTTAAAAAAAAAGGTTCAGGATCCCAAAGACTGAAGTTTAAAATCTAATTTGGAAGATAAGACCTAAGCCCAGGATACCATCAGAACAAGATGAAGCAATGTGTAATGTTTCATAGTGTACCATGGACCTGCCTTAGGGTTTCATGGAAGAGATGTGTCAAGGAATCAGTCCATTGCAGAAGTTGTGACTTGAGTTGAATGATCAGTCATGAGTAAGACTCAGATTAAAGGAGGATGAAAAAGGGCATCTCAAGGGAGGTAACAAAAGGCACGTAAAGAAAAGGCGAGAGTAGGTAGAAGGCATCGAAGATGCTAATCTCATTGAGAAAAAAGGGTGTAAGGACCAACGAAAATGCTACTGACAACTTAGGAGGGATAATTTTTGTTAAGTAGGAATTTTCCAGGCATTAGCACAGATTTTTGTACCTTTGGCCCCAAGCACCAAATGGTAGAAGTATCTGTTCTCAGCAAAGGCAATCGTACACAGGCCAAAGACCCCCTTCTAGACATTGGGCCCCAGTAATTTTTTTCCCATTTATTCTGTTTCTCCATGACCCTGAATAATACCCTTATTGCAAGGACCACCCACATCCTCCCCAGTGTTCTCCAGAGGTGATACTGCCCCAGTTGAGAGCTGTTCTGGCTCTACGGTCTATCTGCTGATGCTTTGGGTCGGCTGCGTGTTCTCCCACTCCCTACCCAACTCTATGTGATTTCTATACAAGTTGCAAGACGCACTGTGAGAGAACAGACTCCTCAGTCAAATAGACTAGATTTGAATTTAAGCCCCTCCCATTTGTTGAGTATATATTTTTAGGCAAGTTACTCTATCCAACTGTCAGTTTTTCCAGCTGTAAAGTAGGGCTATTGGCGAATGAGTGTGTTATGGTTTCAACTGTGTTCGCCCAAAAGAGATGTGGCAGTCCTAACCCCCTTAAAGAGGTGACTTGTGGACTAAGACCTGAGGAAGAAGAGCCAGCTACACTGTGATCAGGAGGCCAGGTGGGGGAACAGTTAGCCCCAGGAGGACCAGGAGCCCTGGAACTTAGGAAGTCAGACAGAAGGCCATTGTGACTTAAGTCCAGGGAGCAAATGGCATCAGAGCACGTGATTCATTCAGGTAGTGAGGAGTCAGGTTATGAAAGACCTAGGAAGTCATTTGACAGCAGTTGGATTTGATTCTTCATAGAGGGAAAGGCGGTTGTATGTTTTTAAGGTGAAGGAAAAAAAAGAAGAGCCTGAGGAGAGAGAAAAACTATCGAGTTTCCAAGGAGAAGACTCCTTTCTAGGGAGATTTAAGCTTATAATTTGTTATAATTAAAATGTTTTTAAACAATTCAGTTGCCTGCATGGCTCTCACATAGGTCACTTATGGGGGTTGTAAAGCACAGTGGTTAAGAGAACAGGATCTTAAATCTGATGGCTGGTATTAACCTCAGCTCTGTCACGTGAAGGAGCATGGCCTTGGGCAAGTTATTTAAACTTAAGCTTCACTTTCTTAGTCTCTAAAATAAGGCTTTACTAAAATATACCATTAATGATGAGCCTTGAACCTAATAATCACATTAAATATCAGTAAGTTTTGTAATACCACGACCACCACCATCTTCAACCTACTGGAATCTATCACAGCAGAGAGCTTTGCACATCGTACTTGCAAGATCTAAGTTATCTGGGGGAGTGTTGGGACTGTATTTAACTTTTCATCATGGTTCTTCCCAATGCTGGACCTAGTCTTTTGCACATAGTAGATTATTGATAAATAATTGTTAAGTGAAGGAAAGGAAGAAGGAAGGAGCTCAGTAAACACTGAATGGATCACTTAGCTGAACCATCTACCTGTCCACTTTCTGTGATCTGTAGCTCACAGATGATATGCTCTTTCCTATTTATTCTCAATTAGATGGCAGTCTTTTAAAGACCCTTTGAATTAAACCATGATTTTTTTTTTGCAATAAATTTGAACATTTTAAAAATGAGAAGACTTAGTGTGAAAGGGAGGCTGTAGCTTGTCATTTATGGATTTTGTATTCTGCTGAGGGAAACAATATATTTTGGTAGAACATGTCTACTTATACAGAGCCGTGGCTGAGTTGAGTAAAATACCCAGACATATTTCATGTTATCTCTAAGTCAAGGCTTAGAAATGAAAGATGAAGGTTGCGTTGTCAAACTCAGAATTTGGGAAGACATTCTGATACAAAATCTGTCTATGAAGAGAATTAATGTACCCAGAGCGAAGGAAACAGCAAACATTCTAAGATATGTTTGGGAAAAAAAGGGCCATAAGTCAACAATGTCTTGCACACATTAGGTATCCCTTAAAATGCGCTGAATAATCCTGACTTCGGAGTGTAGCAGTAGAAAAATGTAAAGAACTTGGTGACAAAGATGATAAATAATAGTATTATATAGTGTTAAAACAAGTATGTTTTGGGGATGAGGTAATTCATATTCAGACTATTCCATGTCCAAGATATGGCTCCCTCTGCAATATGTTATTCTCTCTGAGTGAGATCTCAGGTCTCTCATCTCCACAAGGAACTTGACAAGACTTACCCTTGTGGGGCTGTTATCAGTACCACACCCGAAGCTGTGTATAAGCAGGTAGGTGATTATTCCATATACATTACTCATCGGTTCTGCTATTGTTATCGTTATTATTAAATATACACCAATTCGATTATAAACATTATATTCCGCACAGAAGATTGGCTAAGGAATTCCCAGTTCAACCATAAGAGAATAATAAGTAATATATGTCAGACTCATCCCTCTCCTGAATAGAACCAACCATATGATTCGAGGGCTAGAACTTTCTGTTCTATCCTTGTCCTTTAAGGAAGCGAGAGGGGCTGGAGTTTGAATCAGTTGCCAACGGCCATTGAGTTTATCAACATGCCAATGGAATAAAATGTCCATAAAAACTCAATATAATAGAGTTTGGAGAGAGTCCAGGTTGGTGAACACATGAAGATTTGGGGGAGTGGGATGCTCCAGGAGAGGGTGTGAAAGTTTCGTATTCTTTCCCCATCTCCTGCCCTATGCATCTCTTCCCGCTGGCTGTTCCTGAGTTTTATCCTTGCGTAAGAAACTGATAATCTAGTAAGTAAATGTTTCTCTGAGTGTCATGAGCCCCTCTAACAAGTGCATGGAACCCAAGGCTGGGGTCATTGTAACCTCCGATCTATAGCTGGTGGACCAGAAGCTCACGTGATCACCCGGACTGGCCATTGGTGTGTGAGGTGTGGTGGGGGCCAACAGACGTGTAGGACTGAGCCCCTAATCTGGGGATCCGATGCTATCTCCGGGTTAGTAGTGTCAGAACTGAGCTGAATTGTAAGACATCCTGCCAACGTACAGAGAATTTCTGTACGTGGCGGGAGCCTCTTCACTCCCGCATGTTGAAATTCACAGCTCCTTAGAATTACACACTTAAGATTTGTGCATTTCACCCTGTGTAAATATGCATCTAAAAAAATGGATAGGAAAATATACTGAAGACAGTATTATTTAATTCCAAATAAAACATTTTATAGACAATCCTGATATTCAGTAGTGTTATCCAAATAGAGGTTGAGAGTTATGTTTAGATTTATAGTTAATTCTGGATTTCAGATGTCTTTAGAATTCATGTATTCTGTTAAAAGGGCAAACTCTACACCCAAGGTTACTTATTATTCCCATTTGCCTTTGGTATGAAAATAAGAGCAACTGGCTGTGCAAGTACATTCCATTTATTCTGTATCAACTATGTTCTCAATGGAAAGCTGAATAAAGTATTTACAGCAATGATGGATTTAATAGACATATTAATAGATATACTTTAACAAAATATTTAAGTAAATATTTAGTCAAAAATATTACATACATGTGAAAGACTCTTTTTCACCTAAATTTTTATGATAACAAAGTTTACCCTTAAATGTCCCAAAACGTTTTTGTTAAGATGTGTTTATAATTATCACCCTAATTGCCTTGTGATAACTTCAGTGTTTCAATTGCCCAATAATCCTATGAATTCGCAATTTTAGCCACTGCCTCTCATTTTGAAAATGAGGAAACTGAGGCCTCAAACCCCTAGGCTGTATGGAAAGTAAATCCGTGACTTAGAGTGGGCCCTTGAAACCTACTTGTATGACCTAAGTGTTTACTCCAAGCTAAATGAGCTAATGAAATTCAGGAATGATTTAAATGTACACATATTCTTGTTTCCCAAAGCATGCAAGCTGGGGATGAAGGAGGGGTGTGTTCCTGACTGGGTTAGTTATTTAAATTCAGAAGTGTCTGTTTCAACTCTCTAAATAGGAGACCGTTAAGAAATACCATATCATTGTGGAAAAAACTTTGTCACAATGCCAAATTTCTTTGTTTCACCCTCTCGAACCTTAAATGGACTAGTACATTTAATACTCATTGAAAGATGTTATGTAAAAATTCCTTAGAGCTTTTTTCCCTCCTTACTAAAATATCAGCACTTAACTCCAACTAACCCTGGATAAGCTGTCGTTTGCTAGATGAATAATCGCGGCCAATGACTGTCCCTTCCCCTTGGCTTCTCTCCCTCAAAAAGAGTGTATTATGCCATTGTTTCCTCCAAATTCATCATCTAAAGTGATAACGATGATGTTTTTATTTTTTTACAAAGTCGAGCAATTACAGGTTTATTGGTTTTCTGCTTTCCAGTTATGACCCTAACCAGTTTCTTGTGGCATCATTCCTGAGAGGGTAGACCCCTGTCCCCACTCCACAAATGATAACAGAAAAAGTTATTTTAAAATACCAGAAAAGGCAGAATTAGTGTAATATTGGTAGCACTAAACAAAAGAAAACAAGAAAGATAAAAAGGAAGACAGCAAACGATTGTTAATCATTGAGCGTTTTACGAGCATTACCTGCTCTGTCCTTGCTTCGGTGCTGGGAATCTGTGTTACTGTCTCAGGCCACAGGTAACTGTGGCTCAGTGAGGTGTTGTTACCTGCGCAAAGCCCTCAGATGCTAAGAGGTGAAACTGGAATTTTGAGCTTAAGTCATTTTGACCCCATATCCTCTGTGTGTGCATGTCTAGCCATTTGATGTATTTTCTCAAAACTCACTTGTTCCTGTCCTTCATAAGCTTAAGGGTTACTGGTTATTAACCCGTTAACCTTTTATTTTTCCCCACGAAATATTTTTCTCCACAGAAAGGAGAATAAAATACACGCCAAACAGCCGACATTCGTAGGTCTGGTTAGCCTTATGATGTTTTCTCCACAGCTTTGCCTTCTTGGCTTCCATTCAATGAGTTAAACACACACACACACACACACACACACACACACACACACACACACACACACACCTCCTGCTGAGAGAGGCTGTTACTGATGGAATTCAACATTATACTTTAGCTGTTCACTCTGGATTTTTGGGCATCAAGATTCCGTTCTGGTTTCTGTCTTCCCTCTGTCCACCTCCCCTGGTTGATCTCGTTAGCGTCCGCGGACTAAATGGTTGCGTGTATCTATGCCACTTGTTTTCAGATCTCACACCCCAGCCCATTTGTCTTCTTTGTGCTCCAAACCCTTGAGTCCATCTATTTCTTTTTCATTCAGAAATTCCACTGGCATCTGGAATTCAACAAGTCAGAAACTGAACTCAATTACCTCTCTGCAAAATAAATCTTATAAATTTGATGAAAAAAGTATAAAACTAAAATAATGAAAGAAGGAAGGATGGAAGGAGGGAAGGAAAAAGGAAGGGAGGAAGAGAGTGAGGGAAGGAGGAAGGGAGGACTGTTTAACATCCTGTTTTTAACATTTCGACGAAGGCCACCACTTGCCATCCAGTGACCAACCAGACAGCAGAACGTCGATCTGACTATTTCTCATTTCACGCAGCCGGTTAATCACCAGGACCCGCTCGCTGACTTTACACTGTATATATTTCTCAGACGTTCGTCCTTTTTCCTATTGCTTCGTACAGTCTCTGGCTTCTGTTCTCAGGACCCAGTCCACTAGCCTGTCCACGACTCTGATCCAGACTCCATGCTGGAAAAGGAAGTCAATATTCAAAAATAAAAATCCGAACACGCCACTTCCTGTCCCTGGTATGGTATAGGTTTAAGGCACCGACCGTGGAGCCAGTCTGTCTGGGTTTGATGCTGGCTCTGTCATTATGACCTTGGGAAAGTTATTTAACCTCTCTGCATCAGTTTTCTTTTCTGTAAAATGGGGATAATAATAATGATACCTACCTCATGTGGTTAAATGAGTAAATACATCAAAAGCATACTATGTAAGCACTATATAAATATTTGTTGTTCTTATTTTTTTCTTATTATTGCTTAAACCTCTCAGTAAAACTCCATTACAGGGCTCCGGCCACCATGTACCCTACTGGTCAAATGGTTCAACATTCCCCACCCTCACTGCATAAGCTCCGACCATAACGTTTCTTTCACTTCTTCCAATGCATCATGATTTCTTTTATCTCTGGCAATTCCTTCTGTCTGGAACTCACTTCCCTTACCATCTCTCCCCTCTTCTTTAAGGTCTCGGTGTAGATATGCCTTTCTCCTGGAAGACTTTCTTAAACTCCTAATCTGAGTCAGGTAGCTACCTTTTCCTCAGTGACGCTAAGACATCCCATAGTTGCTCCATTTTTACCACATTTCTACGGAACATTGAAACTGACCGTATACATGTCTGTCTTCACCATGAAGTGCGTAAGCACCGTGAGGGTGAGATTGCTTTTTCTACTCTCTGGTGCAGAGTAAGTTCTTAGTACGTGTTTATTGAATTGGTTCAGTGAATGCAGTTTGTGCATTTCGTCGACTGCACATCATTCACAGCCAAATATGTTCCTTACCATATCCAGATTCTAGTGGAAAATGGATATTTAAAAAATTCTTTAATACTAAATTGGTAGTTTGGGGAACGGCAGAGGGTCCTGTCCACCACTCACCCCAACAACCTAGACTCATCACTGGGAAACTCGCCATAGTCATAATCTTGATTTGATTTTTCTCTCATTTTCACTGCTGAATCATTCTATTGATTTTCCCCAACTTAATAAAATTACTATGTCTCATAACCATTATGATGTAGATTATCACTGTCACATGACTCAAAGATTACTGAAGAATTATCGTTTGAAGAGCTGTGATTTATCAGCGATAGCAGTTTGTAGTTAAATTAACAGGAGAAATGTCGCATTCCTCTCAAATTCATTTACAATTTCAAAGAAATTTCTGCAATTATAATTGTTTGAATATTCTTCTAGTATGTTAAAGCCATTTTTAACATTTGCTTGAATCTTTTTTCTTGAGTTGCCAATGGTGATACAAACACTGTACCACATTTTATTTGAAGGTGCAGGGAGAATTCTCCAAAGGTCTCAAACGTAGTGAATTAAACGGCTAAAAAAAAAAGTACCATAAGTACTTCTGCGTTACATTTTCTGAGCGTATTTCCAAGATATTAAGTTGCTACAAATATTTTTTTGCTGAAACAAAAGAGATGAATAGAGTTAGATATGAACTGTTACAAAATACGATTTGATCAAGAAGAGGAAATTTTTAAATGCAAAAAAGATTGCCCTGCAGTTTCCACACGGTCTGCAAAAATAAGTGGTGACGAGGAGTATGATAACTTTTCTAATCACGCCTCCCGGGTTTCTGTCGATTGAATGAACAAATTTACAAATAAAAGACCTGAAATAGCAAACCAGCTTTTCCATTCTTCTCTACTGTCCCTGAGAGGCCACGTTAATCCTTGATGTGCTGAGACTAGCCCCCAAAACGAGTCAGAATTTTCCGAGGAGAAATTGGATTTCAATTTTCTTCATTCAGTGTCCGTCTCTTCCAAGTCATCTGGATTCTAGTTGTATAAAATTCCTTTATATCTTTCCTATGACAATACACTGGTGATTTAATATCTTTCCTTCCTTCCTTCCTTCCTTCCTTCCTTTCCCTCCTCTCTCTCCCCC
>AWHC01005705.1:0-48267 GCA_000465285.1 Eidolon helvum
TCGGGGCTCAGGGCTGCCCACGGCGCCGCGCCTGCCCCGCCGGAGGGAGCGGGATCGCGGAGGGAACGGGGACACCGGGGGGTTGCCTGGTGACTTCCCCGGACCCGACTCTCCAGGGAGCGGCCCCTGGCGCCAAGGCCGCCCGGCCTGGTCCTTCGCGAAGCCCTCCTTTCCTTCCCCGCTTCACCCCCAGAACAAAAGGCTAGGGTCACGCTGAGGCGGGGGGCCGTCGCGGGAAGGGCTGGGGCGGAGAAAAGAAGAGCCAGGGAATTGCAGGGCTAGCTAGGAAATTGCAGAGCTAAAGGTGGCTTTGGGGATACAGAAGCAGTCCCCAAAGAGGAAGCCAGTCTCCGAGATGTGAAGTGACTTGCCCAAGGTCACACAGCTTATGGTAACTGGGATGGGACCAGAGCGCAGGTCTCGGGGACTCGGCTCCCAGCGCCCCATCCAAGACTCTGAGGTCAGTCGTCTGTGCTCCAGAGGTTTCGATCTGGCCACAAATGGGCTTTAAAGTCCTTTGGATGAGTCGAGGAGGAGGCAGCAGAGCCTAACCCCCCTCCCCTCCTCCCCGTACATCCCAGAGGCGCGTGGGTGGCAGGCTTCGGGGAGGGGACACTGTGCACCTCGGTGGGTGCAGGGACCTGGCCGGGTGGGCGGGCAGGCACTGGATCACAGGAACAGCGGCTTCTGAACGTGGCGTGCCAGCCGCGTGGGTGTGCCTGCGGCGGGAGCGGGGGCGGCATGGGCACCCGGTGTGCCCTGCTCTCGGGAAAGAAGTTCTGGCGTGAGAGACGCGAGAGCTAGCTGTTCCCGCCTCGCGCGGCTGCACCAGCAGCATCCCTGACACCTGGGCTGTGCTGCGACTGGCTGCCCGGGGGAGGAAAGTGACTCTGTAGCAGGAAGTTGGGCTGTCACTTCGCCTCTCAGAGCCGCGGGGTCATTGGCGGCAAAACGAAGGCCTAGTGCGGCATGAGCTGTGCGATTTAGAAAGTTCACGTCCCTCTCCTCCTTTCCAGAATCTTTCATCTCTTCAGAGGAAGGCTTGTAAGTACATTTCTTGTGGTCGGCACTAGTAGTTACCACTGCGACTCCAGCCTGCCCTGAATTTTTTCTTTAACTTTAGGCAAAGCTAATTATGGCAATAGAGGTTAGAAGAGGGGGTGCTTTTTGGGCCTTGGGCAGGGAATGAGGGAGGCTTGGTGAGGTGCCGGAAAGGCCCCCCCACCTCGACCTAAATAGGGGTTACACAGGTGTACACATATCGAGATTTATGAGGTTATTCCTTTTAGATTTGTGCACCTATGTAAGTTTTACCTCAATAAAAAAGTAAATAAAATGTAGTGGCACACAGATTAGTGCAGTTTTCCAGCGAATGCATTTTAGAGATACATTTAAAAACCACAGAAACCAAATCGGGAAGGGAAAAAAAAAAAAAAAAGGACAAGGGAGCAAAAGAAATTTGAGGAATTACAGGAAATGAAATATGCACCACAGGAGGCTTTACTAAATGCCTTTCTATGCATCACCTCATGTGACTCTCAATTCTTTAAGGGACATGTTGTTGTGCCTTTTTACCAATGAGAAAACAAAAGGTCACAGAGGTTAAATGTCTTACTAAGAGGAGACAGGGTTAAGAATCTGAGTACACAGACTTCAAATTCCATACATGCAGCCTTAAACAGATCATTTTCAGTCACCTGAATCAGGTAGGGCAGAGCCATCAGGCTGACAGACTTGAAGGCTGGCTTCCTGCTGTGTTCCCTTTTTGTTCCTTTTCAGGAGTCTCTGTTGTTTTCATATCATTGTGATTGTGAGATAGTGTCACAGACTGAAGTCAGCCAGCAGCAGAAGGGATGGAGGCCGTGTGTGTCTCAGAACAGAAAGTTTTCGGAACAGGAGAGAGCCAGCTGGTCTAGCCTGGCAACACTCTTTTTAGATTTATTGTTCAGAAACCATATAGTACAGTTTACAATTCTGCAGTAACTCAAACACGCATACAAAGGATAAATAATATAACCTAGAAAAGATCTGAGGAACCAAAATGTAATTAACTCTAGAGGAGAACATATAGAATTTTCACCAGGAAGGAACAGTCAACTTTGCTACATTCTTGAATTTATAAATATGTGTTCACTGATGCTTAAGTAAAAAACAAAACAAAACACCCCCCCCAACAAACAAACAAAAAAAACTAACTTGATGGAAAGAAATTTGTTTTCTAGCAAATTTCCATTAAATTTAGTGCAGAAATATTTGAAACTTTAGGGTACAGTAACATGATATCTAGAAAAAAATCTTGAAAAATTTGTCCTGATATGTGGTCTTCTAGCAATTTTATATTTCTGCCTACAATTCAGAGTTTAGAGAAGTAGAAACATGTTTGTTTTACCAGCCAGTTTAATATTGCAGAGTTGAATGTTCGTCTCATTCTTGGGATTATGCAGTTTTGGTCTGAAGAACCTGGATTAAGTGGGACAACTGAAGAGGTCTCTCTGGGTGAATCCGCTCAGCCGAGTGCCATCCAGCATGATTATGCATCACCAAGTTATCTTTAGGCGGGTTTTGCCTTGTCACAGTAGTGTTCCTGCCATCTGGCTGCTGGAATATTTAGAAAGGAACCGTAATGTTTGACTGACTTTGCTGATGGCATGACAAAACAAACTTCGAGAGGGAACTCTTAAATACGAGTTAGGGATGGTGAGAAAATGATTAATCCCGTCTTATTTAGCCACCGCACGAAACCGAAGAGACGCAGGGTTCCCAGCTGATGCTGAGCAGGTGCAGCACATATGTTTTTTTTTTTTCCCCCAGCTTTGGCCAATAACGCACTTGAAACTCCCCCTTTGCAATTCTAGTTAGGTCTTTCCTTAGACCTGTTCAAGCAGGAACCTGACCCGTTCTGCAGCCGGGGAGTCGCGCGGTGCCCTGCACTGTTGACGTGCCAAAGAGGTAAAATGAAGCAGAGCAAATGTGGCGGAAATGCCGAGTGGGCATCGTGTGGGCCAGGCACTGTGGAGGAAGGTTTCCAAGTGCATCTTGAAGGAATATTCATCCTGTGTGGGCGATGTGCTCCAGCGAGACACTGAATCGGAGATGGGGGCATCCAGAAAAGGGTGCTAGGCCTGCCCGTGGACTCTAAGTTAGTCAGCTGCTGGGAGGAGGCGGGAGGAGGTAGTAGCCAGCCTCAGTTCTTGAGCTTCTGAGGACATGTGTCCGTGTGAGTGCACGTGTGTCAGAGCAAGGCACCCAAGTGGCCATCCACTATGCTTTAAGAGCTAAAGGCTCACACTTTCTGAATATAGTGTGCTGGGCTGGGCTAAGAGCTTTATGTGGACGAAATCATAACGACAGCCCTGTAAGGGAGCTGATTCTTCTTACTCCCATTATCAATTAGCACACAGAGTACAAGAGCTAAACTGCTCTCAGAATGCTGATGTCACACCATGCTCTGGTCTGCTATTGGTCCTAATATCCCCGAGGTGCCCTTTACCTGCCTGACCTGACCTTATTGCACTTGAGCTCCTGGAGGGCAGGTACTGGGTCACTTCATCTCTCTTCCCAGCACCTGCAACACACCTTGCTCATGATGGGTCCTGAATGAATGAGTGAGTGAATGAATACCTTTCTGATACAAGATCGAAAGCCAATTATCTTTGGATTATCTGTCCTTTTCACTCTAACTGTCTCATTCCCTTCTGCTGATATGGATCACCAGGCATTACTAGATGTATAATAGTGATCTCCCTTAAAGCTGAAGAATGCTAAGCTCAACCTATAAAATCACAAAGCCTCTACTTCTTTTAGAAATTAAATATTATTATTCCTTTTGTTGTATAACTTATGTAATTCAGAATACCTGGGTTTGAATCTTACCTTCATCGTTTATTTATTGTGTGATTTTGCACAAATTACTTAACCTCTCTGTGGCTAAGTTTTTCCATCTGTAAAATGGGCATCATGATGGTCCTTGCCCCATATTTAGGGTAAATAAGTTAAGATAGATCCAGTGCTTAGGACAGTGCCCTATTCATAGCAATGTTCAGTAAATTAGCTTAGTATCATTATCTGATGATTTAAAAAATTATTTGCCTTAAATGTTCTCTGTTCCAAACAGCATTTGAGGAGTTTACAAAAGTAGGCAGTAAACTACATAAAATTAATAGATAATAAAACTGGACTAAAGTGAACATGCAGACTAGAAAGTGAGATAAAATCAGTTACTTTAGAGAACAAGAATATATATCATAAGGTACCAGTAGTTTCTAGAAATGAGTTTCCTATAAAGTCTAACATTGTTTCTGGAGATGGGATTATAAATTTGTCAGAGCTTTCCAGTAGCCAAAACAGCAAGGAAAACACAAATTGTTGTTACAGGATCCACAGTGACCATGAGATAGAAGCAGATTAGTTACCCGGCTTTTCCTGGTCGTCAAGTCTGGCATAACTTTCTCCTGGCCGGTGTTCAAAGCAGTCGCTGTAGCCCGAGAAATCTAGGTCTTCACCACGGTTCCTACCAGGAAGACAATGGAAGTTTTGTGGTGGAAGGCAACAGTGTTTCCTACGTTATTGACTGTAGTTCCGGAGACGTAATCCCAGAGCACAGCCCAGTAAATGCCCTTCTGCGAAGGGCCAGAAGACTGTGGTTCAAGGACGTGCTATTACCTTAGCTGAGTTGACTGCATGCCTGGGGAGGAGAAAGATTCTTTCCCCAAAGATTATAATTCCTGTGAGAGTCAGGCGAACAATCCCATTTTTAAGAACATTTATTTGCTCTGGCTGAAGCCATTTAAATGAACCAGATCAGTTTATCTGGTCCAGAAAAAGCCCAAAGGGTGTCGTCATGCACATATGCTCATTAGTAGTAGATAAGTGTGTATTTGTCAATTTTATTATTCCTGGAGTCCCATAATCTCCCTTTAGCTGCAAATTTTATTACGCTGTTTGGGAAAATAAAACATCAATGCTCTCTACTATCACTTATTGCTCTCAATATTTTATTTTTAAACGTTTCCTTTTAGTAATTGAAGTAATGCTCATGGTTTGTGTGTGTGTGTGTGTGTGTGTGTGTGTGTGTGTGTGTTGTATTGTTAAGATTGCATTCAGCTGCCAAAACAAAACAGTGCACATGTCAGGATCTGGCTTAAAGAGAGACAAGTTTGTCTTGTGGAACTGGACTCCCAAGAAAGGCAGTCCAGGGCCAATGCTCAAGCAATGCCATCAGACTCTTTTCATCATCCTGCTTCACTGTTCTTAGCCTGTAGGACCCCATCCAAAATTTGGTTGCCTCATGGTCACAAGATGGCTGCTGCATCTCTGGGCTTACATCCGTAGTACAGGCAGGAAGAAAAGGAAAGTGTAAATAGCTAGAGTCAGGGCACTTCTGTTAAAGAAGTTTGGCCGTTATATTCAGCAAGTGGTGTCCTCCCCAGGGACTTAACACCTACATCTCATTGGTCAGAATGGTGTCACAGGGTTACTCTAAATGTAAGAGAGTCTGAGAAATCAAATATTTCTAGCTGAGCGAATTGCAACTGTCACTCCTCTCTCAAATTAAGGGTTCTGCTCTGAGGAAGAAGAGAGAATGGTTACTGAGTAGGCAACCAGTAGTGTCAGCCACCTGACTCATTTCCATTATTAGCCATGTCCCTGGTTTCATTGGAAATTACAGAAGGGGACTCAGTAATTTAAAATGTTATACTTTTCTAGTTCTTCATACAATTAGCATCAGAGAATGAAACATACCCAACTGCCTTGTGTAAAGATTCCTAAATTACTATTACCAGCACTGCTTCCTTTCCAAATTTCAAATCTAAATTTTCACTTGCTGAAAGCACCTCATATGCTTCAAACTAAACTCACTTTTCCCTGCCCATTCATCCTCCCCCCACCCCCTCACTCTCCCCTCCCCTGCCCACCCCCAACAAACACACACATTTTCTCCTGTCTTTCTTATTTAACACTAGATTATCTTGGCAAGGAGACTGGGGATTATCCTGGGTTCTTCCTCCTCCCCCATCCCAGACATTTAGACTAATATCCTCCTTGGCTCTGTCTCATTGTCTATTCTAATTCAAAGAAATATCCATCCTTGATCACGTGGGTCCGCAAATTGGTCTACCTGTGTGCTGCTGCTTCTCCGTATAATTCATTTTCCACACATGGCCCCTACGGTGCTGTTCTTAAAACGTGAATGTCTAACAACTTTCCTTTCCTTAAAAGCCTACAAAATAAAGCTCAAACTCCTTGACAACCTGGCTCTGTGAGCACCAGGCTCACTGTGACTGGTTGCCACACAGCCCGCACATGCGTACTTGGCAAAGCTTTGCTCAAACCCTCCCCACTCCTTCAATCATGCAAGGCCTAGCTAAGAGGTTTCTTCTGTCGTTTACTTGTCCATAGCTAGTGGAAGCAATTAATTACCTTTTTATTCATGTTTCCAAAGCACTTTATATTTCCATTAATATTTTTTTTGCCCTGAATTGTTTTGCCTGATACTAATCATGCTGTACCCTTTCCTCCTCTTTTTTTTAAATAACAGCCTTGCTGAGATATAATTCACACTCTTTAAAAGTGTACAATTCAGTGGTTTTAGAATACTCACAGAGTCACACAACCATCACCATCATCTAATTCCAGGACGTTTCATCACCCCAAAAAGAAATTCATTAGCAATCACATCCCATCCCCCATCTCCTCAACCCTGATGACCAGTAATCAAATTTTTATTTCTATTATACCTATTCCAGACATTTCCTATTAATGGAATCATACAGTTTGTGGCCTTTTGTGACTGGCTGCTTTTGCTTAACAGAATGTCTTTGAGCTTTAGCCATACTGTAGCATGAATCAGTACTTCATTCCTTTGCATTGCTGAATAATAGTTCATTGCAAGGCCATACTGCAGTTTGTTTATCCGCTGATAAGTCGATGGACATTTGGGTTGTTTCTACACTTTGGCTTTGGCTTTGGCTCTTTTGAACAATGCTGCGCTGCTATAAACGTTCACATATGAGTCTTTGTGTGGACATATGTTTTCATTTCTCTTGGATGGATACCTTAAAGTGGAATTGTTGGGTCTTATGATAACTCTGTTTAACATTTCAAGGACCTTCCAAGCTTTTCCCAAAGGTTGCGTCCATTTACATTCCTCCCAGCAATGTATGAGGGTTCTACACCAGTTTTTAGGATCGACCTTGGCTATTGTTTTCATTCTTTTATTTTCAACGTTTTAAACATTTTATTTTAACTGTATTTCTTATAAAGAAGGTAAGGCTGACTTTTAAAGCAGTTTGAATATCTCTGTGTTTTAGAAAGGGAACTTAATAATCAGTTTATGGTTATTGTGATGACTGATATATTGGAATTTATTTTGTCTTTTTACACAGCATATGCTTTATTGTTACCTTTGTTCTTCTTTTCTTCCTTTTCCAAAAAAAAATGCCTGGCACGTAGTAACTTTCAATATGTAAGTATTATAAGCTTTCATTTGTGGAGAGGAGCCACAAATAATCGATAGATTTATTTATTCATCAGATACTTCTTGATTACCTGCTATTCACATTTATAGTTTCACTGGTGGGTATCTGTCATATAGAAGAAGCTCAGGAAATATTTGCTCCATTGTGTTGACCATGGAGAGTCTACTGTGCTAGTCAGAGGCTGAGTGGATAGTGGAAAGCGCACTGGCTTGGGGTCGACTCACTTAGGTTGGATATGGTTGGGTCATGTCCCAGCTATTTGGTCTTGGACTAATGACTTCTTTGAATCTTTTGTTTCTTCATCTGTGAAATGAGGATAATAACATCTGTTGTGTAGTTGTTTGGGGGGATGAAAGGTAATTACGTAAATAACCATCAGAATCCCTAGTACAGGGGATCCACTTAGTACATGTGAACTGTTGTTTTGTTAGTGAACTGCTAAACAAAGCATTCTCTTAACCATATATGTCAGTATTAAAACATCAATTATGTCTACCCAGAAATAAACTTACAGCGAAAAATGACATTGGCCCAGGGAATAAACTTATAGTAAAAAGTGACATTGGCCCCCTTGCTATATGTCTGACATAAATTACTACTGCCCTAATAGAGCAGGGGACATTTTTTTCCCCATGTGGTAGAACTAAGAAAAAGGACCTAGGATGTCCTTTATACTTCCTTTTAATCACAGAAATAGATTTTTTAAGTCTTCAGTATCCCTTAAAGCTGTTGTTTATTCTGATACTCTTTTAAATTTTTGAATGAAATATTTTCGTTCAATCATGCTGCTCTCCAGCAAATCAGGGGAAAAATAAAATAGCTTCAGAAATAGGTGCACTATTGCCTAGAATAAGACGAGCAGACAGACATTTTCCCCAACTTTAAAACGAACTTTCCCCACATTTTAACAGCTTCGCCAGAATGCCTAGTGCCATAATCAACAGCCTTGACCTTGAAAGGGTCTGTGTTAAGTTGAAGAGTGATGCTCTGTCGTCTGGGAGGTAAGACCTCCAGTCAGTTTATCAGACTTGGCTGCCCGTGAACTGTGCGTCTGTCATAGGAAGGAATCTGCCTGGCGACAGAGATGACAGTGGCTCCTTGCAGCAGGTTGTTTGAAGTTCTGCTAGACAGGGGACGGAAGGTGCCAGAGTCGGCATGATCCTTCTCTGGCCCAAGCTATAGCAGTAGGAATAAGGCGAGCATACTTACACTACATACTTACACTAATGTAAAGCCTCAGACATAAAACTTGAAAAGAAGGGCTTGTCTTGTGGACTTGTACCCTGTGCTACCTCCAGTCTGCACATTTATTCCTCACTGATTCTCAGAACAGCACTTTCAGGAGTACTTATAATCCCTAAGTGAAAAGTTACCACCTTAGCCTTAGAGAGTCAAAAATGCCATCCTTATAAAAATCTAACATCATAAAATAAATTAAAGAGGCAATGCTTCATTTTGTGAAATGAGTCATTTTTTGTAACATGGATTATGGGTTACCATTGAATAATAAACTCCTTTTATATACTTAAAACATGCCAAAATTAGAGATGCCATTTTTCAGAAGCATAGCTGTTATAGAAAATGAGACTTACTTACGTGTGATTAATATCATGTATTTTTAATAAGCCTAGTTCTTATTTTAGCTAATTCAAAGGCAATAAATAATTTTTCTTTCAAAGACAAGAAATCAATATTTTCTCCTTTCGCCCTTTGGAACCAAACACACAATTTTTATGGCATTTAGCCATAATATAAATATCTGAGTCAATGATAAATATTATTAATATCTCCATTTTTCCCTTCACCAACTACTGTTCAAATATGATAATGAATTTGATGAATGATCTGGGAACAAATGTGTGTTTCTGTAAGAGCCTAAAAAAAGAAACCAATTTACAAGCTCATTGTAGGTGTGACTAGGTTTCATATGAGATTGTGATTAAAGTATGCTTTTGTTTTAGAGCTGACACAGACAACCCTTTAAGCATTTCAGCAGATAATTCACTTCAATATCCGGTTAGGGCTGAGCAGATCAGCTTCAGGAGCTATTGTCAAGGCTGGTGTTTCTCAGGTGTCTAAACTTCGTCATATCACCTATGTGAGAGGTGAAACTCAGCTTGGTTTCTCTTTCGCTTTTGTGTGTCAATTCCAGTTCTAGGCGCAGTATGCCATTTTCACGGATCCAGTCGGCTGAAATTCGATGAGTCTGCAGGAAAAGAGCTTGTTCAGTAAAGGATCCAATATTCGACTGTATGGGGCAGAGAGTTTCATCATCCCAAGTATTCTAGAACACGTCTTTTCAAACTTCAGCAGACCTTATCTCACTCCACTTGTTGGTGGTAGATACTCCTAAAGATTCTGCTTCACTAGGTCTGGGGGAGAGACTGAGCTTTTCTTACACGTTTGCACAGTCTACTCACAGTGGGGTTCCCAGACCAATGGCGTCGACCTCACCCGGGAGGTTGTTAGAAATGCAGAATCTCAGGTGCTACCCTAGACCTACTGAATCAAAATCTACATTTTGACAAGACCCCTCGTAATGCGACCTTCACCAGAGTTGGGAAGCATCGCTCTAGGTCACTGTTCCCCAAAGCACAAAGATTTAGGTATCATTGGAGAAATCTGACATGAGTTTACATGACACATAGATGAATATTTTAATTTTAATGATTATTGTGTTTAATTTCCTTATTACCATCTGTTTATGGCAAGTGATATTAATTTTTCATTTACGGTAACAACTTAAAGCTTCTTTTCCAAAATAAATTTATTTAACTAAAAGTAGGTTCATGTTGTATGTAGATGTGCCAAAAACTATAAAAGTAAGATGTAAATAAGTGACTTAAGAACCTGGACTCTGAAGCCAGACACCCTGTATTTGAATGTCAGCTCCTCCACTAACTCACTGTGTGACTTTGAGTAACTTCCTGAATCTCTCTGTGCCTCAGTTTCCTCATCTGAAGAATGGAGATAATAGTGTCTATCTGACTGGGGTCTTTGGGGGCTTAAATGGGTTAATACCTGACGAGCTCTAAGAATAATGCCTGACACATAGTAAGGGCTTTGTCAGAGCTAACTTGTTTTACTATTAACTTGTTTTACTATTACAAATGTTCGAGGATTGTTTTATCCTGTGCTTTTTATTTCCTACCCTGTCCCCTGCTTTTCTGTTTACTTAGGCCAACATGTCACACCTCCCCCAAAAGGCTAAATATTTCTAGGACTTTTATACCATCGAGGAGAGTGAGAATAGCAAATTCCATTTAGCCTGTAAGAGAACTGTCTTAACTGGAAGAGCTGGTGTGTGGCCATGAGACCTATAGGCAGGAAGTCCCAGGAGAGGGCTGTGCCCAAAGAATTCTCTCCTTAAATGACAAGGAAGTGACCACTCACAAATCACAAATCATTTTCACTATCACCTGTAGAAAAGGTGTGTGTGTGTGTGTGCCCCCCCCCCCCCCCCCCCCCCCGTGTGTGTGTGTGTTTAATCCTTTATTATTTTACTTACAGCTTTGGCAACTTCACCTCATGCTTTTGAGAACCTTTTTGTTTGTGCCTTGTATGCTCTTGGGCCTGGCTGCAGGGCACTTTTGATAAATAAATGACTCATCTGTAACCTGACAGGACCCTGCTGAGACCATAATGTGAGAAATGGTTTGCCTTCTGGGGCTCATTCGCCTTTATTAGTTCAGAGGTGAGACATCTCTGTTCTTTTCCCTGATTTCCTCACCAAAGAGACTCAGTGGGATAGTGTCAAAACATAAAAAGTTCTGTGCATGGAGAACCTTATTTTCAGATTCCTATTGAAATGTATTTTTAGAACCAGCGAAAGATGCTTTTGTCAAATCGTGTCAAATATATAAGCAGTAACCCTTCTGGCTCATATTTTTTAAATAGGCACCGTTTCTATTTGTGAACAGCTGTAATCTGAGAAGCTACTCTTAGGGAAAAAAAAGTGAGTATAAGAAAAGCAACGGGTATGTAAAATGGTTTACCAAACTTTTTATATTAACAAGATAAGTAAGCCTAGTCCACATCTCTTGTCGAGTGGGTACAGACAGACTGATGGGTGGGGAAGGAAGGGGATCAGAAGGGTAGGAGGAAGAGAGAGCTCATCATTACACCAAGTAGCAGTCGGTACTCCTTCCCTAGCCCCACCCTACCCCCACTTGTTCCCCTAAAGAGGTCACACTATGGCAGACATGTTATTTTAGCGTACTGGGTTTTAATGCTTTTTGAATTAGTTACCTCCATCTCAAAACTGTATTTCACACAAAAATGTCGATTTGGGGTCCTTGGGGGGAAAAGGGAGGCATCTGGCCAATACTGGCCTTGCATTCTCACTGAATATCCATCAGCCAGAGCTGAGATGAGGGCCACCCACTCCAGACCCAAGTCACTACTCCTGTTAGCCAGGGCCCCTCCATGCCTTGTCCATTCACTGTTTCCTCACCTCTGAGTTGATGGTCACAAGTCAGCTCCCTGCTTGCAAAGGTTGCTGGGAAAAAAGAGTTCCTGGCTTCTGGGTGGGGGAGGCAGGACTCATAATGTGAGAAATTCCTCAAGCATACAGAAAGTCTTTAAAAGGTGGTGGATGGCCACCACAAGACCGATTTCCACCCATACCCAAGGAGGAAGACATGTGCAGAATAGTTTAAGGTCATTCAATCCCTTCTGTGATCCAGCCTTTTCCTCTTCTGTGCCAGACATGCAAAGTCTCCCAAGCTGTTTGCATGATTCCACCTCAGTGTGTCTTTTCACATGTGCTTCTTCCAAATAGAATGGACTCCTATAGCCACCTTTTCACCTGCTGAAAAATGCAATAGCTTCTACCAAACATTTGCTTATTCTTGCCCATCCCCTTGTGTTTGACTTGGTGATGACATTCTCTAGCATGTCACACCTCTCATGGGGCACTTATCTCACTCTGCCTTTTATTATAGCTATGTGTAGTGATGGAGATAGTGTCTGCTGTGTGTCATGACCTGTATGCTGTTCTTCATACATAGTCTTTACTCCTGACAACAAATTAAAAATTAAGCATTATAGCTATTTTACAAATAAAGAAAATGAGATCCATTAAGGTTAAGTGACTTGACCAAGGCCATACCACTAGAAAAAAGCAGAGGTGGAAGTAGAATCCAGGTCTGTCTGACACTAAGACCAACACTGTCCCCTGTGTTGGGGTCTCATTTGAATGTGATGGTAACTCTGTTCCCCTTGTCACCCTCCAATGCTGCTTGAATACCTAACCTGAATTTCCACGCTGTTTTTCAGGGTTATTTCATGAGTTGGAAGAAAATATAAAAGCCTTTGAGAATTTGGCTTTTTTTATCCTAAGCATTATTTAATATATTACAGAGCAAAATAGCATTTTAAAATATGTCAGGAGAGCGCAAAGCATCAAAGAGCTCATGGGTACAGCCTGTGCTTCCTGGAGCTCTGCATTCTTAACTGTCAGATTTTAACAAATACTTCTCTTGATAATTGCTTAATTATTATACTGTCAGGAAAAAGCCTTCACAGCCATCAAGTAGTGCATGTAAAAATATCCTTTATTCTCAGAGTTTGAAAAATCATTCCTGTGATTTCAGCAAGACAGAAGCCCAGTGGTATCCAATCATTCTCAGATTTATAAGGATAAAATTAAGTGAGGAGAAAGGATGCTTAGGTTAGGGGGAGCAAGTGGAAGAAGTATACTCGAATGAGGTTCCTTTCACTCGAGGGTCTCAGAGGTATTTTACATCTTTGCAAAATGGAAGCGGAGAGGTAATGTGGCCTGAATCACACCAAGTTATGAAACGAAGAAATGAGGTTTTGGATCAGAAAGGTCAGGGCTTTAACTCAGCTCTGGTCTTCTTCCTGAAATTTAGCAACAATTTCATAACCTTTCTTAGACAAAATGTGGTTATCTGTCACTTGGACATGTGGTGTCTACTATAGAGTTGTTGAGACACTCAAAACAGTGGATTAAAAGTACATAAGGCAGTGCTGAGCGTGTGCAAGAGTTCGAAAATTCATACAGGCAGTCTCATTCTTCGTGAACTCCATAGTTTGCTAATCTTGCTCACTCAACTTTATGTGTAACCCCAAAGTCAATACTCTCAGGCGCGTTTATGGTCCTTTGAAGACATGTACAAAGTGGAGGAAAACTTGAGTGGCCCAATGCACGTGTTTTCAACTGAGGTTCAACAAGGCAACACTCTGCCTCCTTGTTCTGGTTTTCATACTGTAAACAAGAGTCCTTTATACATTCTGTTTAGTGCCATGTTGTTCAATTTTTTGTCCATGTTGTTGGTGATTTCGCTATTTTAAATGGCCCTCTAAGTGTAATGCTACAATTCTGTCTAGTGTTCTTGATCTAAAAAGGCTGTGATGTGCCTTATGAATAAGATATGTGTGTATTAGATAAGCTTCATTCAGGTGTAACTGATAGTGATGTTGGCATAAGTTCAATGTTAATGTATCAACAATGGATATTAAATAAGTTGTCTTTAAGCAGAAATACATATAAAACAAGATTATGTATTAGTGACGTGACAAATATCTTGTGACTAGATGTTCACAGGAACCTAATCCTGTATTTCTCCTAGGAACAATGGTTCATTATTTACTAACTCAGTGCTCATGGCAACTTTATAAAACATAACTACTGCAATTAAGAGAATCAGCTGTGTTCTATGTAGTTCCTGTATTAGGTAGGTTAAAAATTAGTGGCTATAACAAATTAACTCCAAACTCTCATGGCTTAATACAGTAGAAGTTTATTTTTCATGTACGTAAAGTCTAACCAGGTATTTGGCAGGTGGCATTAAAAAGTGAGTCAGGAGCTGACTCCTGACATCTTTGGTTCTGCCCACACAAAGGAAATTTGCTTCCAGCCAATGGATGGAGGAAGAGAGAAAAGTTATGGATAGAATGTCTTTATGGACCAGTCCACAGGTAGAACACATCACTTCTGCCTTTATTCTGGTGGCGGGAGCTTAGTCACATGGTCACAACTACCTGCAAAGGAGTCTGGGAAATATAACTAAGCTGTGTGCAGAAGGGTTAAGTGAATAGCTCTGCCACAGTTCTCCTTTAGGTCACTTCCTGTGGTCTTTTTTCCTTAGATAAATAGCAAAACTCTTAGGTAAGCAACATTTAAGTTTTTAAAGTTACTCTTGTAGTCGCTTTCCAGTTTGTCACCAAGGGAAGCAGGTCTGTTTCATGTGTCTTGGTTAAAAGATGAAATCCTCATATAATGAGACCTCTATATTTTCTGTTGTTCTGTTAATACTTCAACCAACCCTTTAATTTCTACCACAAATTTTTGGCTGAAAATATTTTTGCCACTGAATTAAGGGTCATATAAAGAATATACCTAGTGCCTTCTGTGAAAGAAAGTGTTAAATACAAATAACTGATCATTTATATTTGTTCCAACTAAATTGTGGACTCACATCCAACTTGCTTTAGCATTTAGCCAGCTTTGTCTGACCCTGCATCATTGAGTAGATTAGATTGTGTAATAAAATATTATTGATGCTATCTGGAAGAAGTACTAATTACCCTCTGGGATCTCTGCCCAATTTTACTATAGTTTTATGCTGTGGACTCTGATGAATATTGTTTTTTTCAGTCTTTCTGTTCTTGTTTTAGTATCAAGGGAAGAGGCAGTGACACAGTAATTATCAGACTTTAGTAATTTTCAGGAGGATACTTTATAAGAAAATTGTGGTCTCTTGCAATGATTAGCTCATGCACTTCTTTGGAACTCTAGAAAAGCTATCGTGGACTCCTTTCCACAAAAAGTTGAACTTACATATATATTTTACAGCATTTCAAAATTTTGTACAATTTTCGAGGATTCTTGACCCTGCCGAAAACAAGAAAGAACCATATGATCCAGCAATTCCACTCAAGGTATATGCCCAAAAGAGATGAAAACAGGGTCTTGAAGAAATATGTGTACACCAGTGTTTACAAGCAGTATTCACAGTACCTAGGAGACAGAAGCAACCTAAGTATCCATCTACAGATGAATGAATAAACACAATGTGGTATATACATACAATTAAGGAATGAAAGTCTAACATATGCTCTTACATGAACAAACCTAGAAGACGTTCAGTTAAGTGAAATAAACCAGATACAAAAGGACAAATATTGTATGGTCCTACTTATCTGAAGTACCTAGAACTAGTAAATTCACAGTGATATAAAACAGAATAGAAGTCACCCGGAAGAGGAGGGATAGGAAGTTATTGTTTAATGGGTACAGAGTTTCTGTTTGGAATGATGAAAATTCTGGAAATGGATAGTTGTGATGATGGCATGACATTGTGAATGTGCTTAATGCTACTGAATTGGATAGTTTAAAATTGTTAAAATGATAAATGTTATATGTTTCTTACCACAATAAAAGAAATCACGCTGAAAGGAGACTGGACGTCAGAGCCTGATAAGCCTAGGTTCCAATCCCCGGTCTAGCAGTCACTAGCTGTGCGTGATTTGGGGCAAACTGTTTAATGTCTCCACATGCCATTTTTCTTGCCTATAAAGTTGGGACTAAACTACTGACCTTAGAAGACTGTTGTAGAAATTAATGCGATTAGCCTGTCACATTGCAGCCACTATATAAAAAGATAAAGAGAGCTGATATCTACTAAGTAGGCAAACTCAGTGACTCTGTTAAGAATAAAGTACCATGTTGCATAATTGCTTTTATATCTCTAAGAGATAAGAATATTAACATGGAATAATACAGATGTCATAAGATTTTAAAGTTGAAGAAACAGCCACAGGCCTTGTTCTGACCCTCCAGTGACCAAAGAGACAAAAGAAATGCGAATTCACCCCTGCCTAAGTCTGATACTTATTTTTGTTTCTCCTTAAATTGTTTTTAGATTCTCACACAGATTTTCCTCCTTCTGATAAACTGTGGGGTTTTTCTTTAGTATAGGTTTTAAGCCTTTGCAATGTGTCTTGGGATGGATTCTAAGACACACGTACCCATGCACACACACTCACACACGCTCTGCAGGTAAATACTGTATTTATTTGGAGATCAGACAGCCTACGATATTTACTGTTTGAAACATAACTGTATTGGCAAAATCGTGCCAAGAAGCCCTCTGTGTAGCAAATACCAGATATGAAGTCTTTGCAGAGGTGAAATGTCATGCCTCCACCCAGATGACTGTATAGAAATAACAGAGGAACAGCAAGAAAAGTAAGAGCTGACAGTAGAACAGGAAGCAGGAAAACGATGAATGCCCTCTTTAAGCCTTTTCCGAGGCTGGCATCATGATTAACGCGGCGCCTGTGACATTCAGAAAAGTTTAAATTTCACTGTGTGCTCTGAATGGGAAAATGGGAGTTTATACAGCATGCTTTCAGATTGCATCGGCAATAATAAAACTCAAAGTATAATGCCGAAAAGGTAGAAATGAGTCATTTGGAAAAATCATTAAGGAATGAGGTGTCACTATTTATATATTCATATATTCTATTTCCGTTGAGACATAAATAGCTAAATTTTTATCATTTTTATCATCTGATGCTCTCTGGAATCTGGCTACTCTTTCAGTCTCCAGCACTTGACACAATGTCTGACTCACAGTGGACATTCACTATTGAATGAATGAATGAATGAATGAGCAAGTGAAAGAATGTAACTATCTATAATATCCGTGTGTCTGCATGACATATATTACCCGTGTATGAATAAAGGCATTCAAGTTTAAACCTATCCCTTTTCTCATTTTCAGACCAGAAACCATTCCCTTGGGACCATTCACAGGCAAGAGACACCAACGCTGTGACATATGCCAGTGCCACCGCCACCACCACCTCCCCCTCTGCCTCCACCTCCCCCACCTCTGGGGGCTCCTCCTCCTCCCCCACCATCAGCACCTCCGGTAAGACCTGATTTTTTGATTTACCGTCTAGAATAAGCTGCTTTGAATACACTTGACCTTAAGGTTTTAAATGTTCAGAAGCAGCCACCACTCGGCTCCCCTGTGACAGGCAGCATCTTAGGGAGCTGGCTCTGGTGGCTTCCGAACCAGCCTGGCCAGGTATTTCTCTCTCCATTCCTCGGCAGCTCTGCCTCAGTGTCGTCTGCGTACAGACGTCTACATAATGTCTCTTCTGATTCCTGGTGCTCTGTACAGATTTCCTGAGTCTCCCCATCTCACTGGAAAACCCCAGTGAGAGTTGGTGCTGAAGTGCACAGCCAGTGAGGTGTGCTGCAGAGTCAAGTTCAAGTGCGTCACCGGATGATGATAATGATAGCGTGGGCTTCAATTGCCTGGTTCTGGGCCCCAGTCAGAGAAGTGTCACATGAAACGCCATAATGAAATACAAATCTCTAAATGAAATACCCCTATCTACACAAAACTGAATTCGGTCTATTTTAATTTGTGTTGCCGGATACTCTGTCTTGGTGTAATAGTTTAATTTGGGTTTAGGAGAGGCACAGAGGGCCGTTATTTCGTTTTAGAACAGGAATTCTCAACCTTGGCACCACTGGCCTTTGAAGGTAGATAATTTTCATTGTGGAGGGTTTTTCTGTGCATTGTAGAATATTTAGCAACATCCCTGGCCTCTGTTCGCTAGATACCTGTAGGATCTCCAATTATGACAATCAGAAATATCCCCAGATATTGCTAAATGTCCTGGGGAAGGGGTGAGCAAAAGCACCCCCTTTTGTTTTAGAAGAATGTTAGTGCTTAATGCTTACAGTGAACCTTTTTGAGGAAAACCTGGAGCACTTCTCATACCCTCAGTCGCCACTCCAAGAGACCTTCAGAGAGTGAGGTCTAGCATGAACCGCACGCAGCCCCTGTTTTCAGTGGGAGATGAAAGATATGGTTGCCATGGTGATATGGTATGCAGAGGCAGGACTGCCTAGGGATGACAGGAGCCCAGTCAGCCTAGGCCAGGAATTGAGCCTCACTTGCCATTCATCCTCTCCCAGAGCCACTCCTCTCCTCAGATCCGTGATGACATGACCATGGGAGTATTGGTTGTGAAGGGGGATCTGAGGCCCTGCCGCGTGGCCACAGGCCACAGAGACAGAGGGTATGCTTGGGATTCACCCCCTAGGATGTTAGCTTTGCATGCCAACCGTATCTGACATGCCAGGGACATACGCCTGCCTGAAACTTGTCCCTTGCTCTTAAAGAGAGTGGAGAGCAAGTGCACAAGGTGAATTCTATCTGGAAGCTCTCTAACTCGTATATAGAAAGAACAGGAGTAAGTGTTGAAGTTCCACTGCCAAATTTGACCCCACAGGCGATAAAGGTGTGTAAGTGAAGGAAACAGAAATGAAACTGTCATATGGATCTTACACAGACTTGTTAGCACAGAAGTGCACCTTACAGTAACCGCAAATGCCACAATACACCCATAGACTCAGCCAAAATAAATAAACTTACCAGAACCCATTTTACTGGGAATTTAGGAAAATAAGCTCTTTCTAAAATATTGCTGTTGACACACAAATACCTGGGGCTCAACGCGGAATGAGTCTTTCTGCCGTGTTCTCTGGCAGAAAATAATCGACCCGAATGCATCATACTTTTTCCCCTGGTAATCCAGTAGTTTTATTTCTGAGACTGACTTAAGAATTTAACCCTAGAGGAACAAAAAGAATTTATCCAGGGATATGCACAACAATGCAATTTATTCTAGTGAAAAATTACATCTTAAATGGTTGACGAGAACTAAACAAAATGTGTTAGGTGGTGCTGTTAATTAAAATTTGCATTATGCCACAGCGTTAATTAAAAATTACATTTATAACTGCGCCAATTATGTAAAGTAGATGTGGAATGATGGATTAAAAACTTAATGAAATCAGCTATATAACATTATAGTCAATAGCAAAGATCAAAAGAGAATTTTGAATGCTGATAATAAAATTTTTAAGCTCATTAGGGAATTATTTTTCTTGAAAGATGTTTAAGTTCATAATAAAGACAATTCTACATCTGCTTAATTATTTTTTGCATTTCTTTCCCCATTTCTAATATTTTTTGTAATCTGTCTCATGGAGGATCAGATCAATTTAAGATGAAAATAACCATGTAAGTTTTAATAAAAAATGTATTTTTCCACAATCTGAGAAAAGAAATACAATGCATGTTAAATGGCAAAGAATTAATGTTCTTAGTGTTTAAAGAGCTTTTAAAGATTAATATGGAAAGGATAGATAAATAGGCATAGGATCTGACCAGGTAGAAGTAATACAGATGTTTCAACCTCACTACAATTAAACACAAATTAAAATAATGAGAAATCATTTTCATCTATCAATTTGGTGATGATACTTTTTAAATGTTGGCTGGAATGTTAGGAACCAAGCACTCTTAATGGGAGCAAAAATTCCCTAAAATACAGTTGTTTATTTAAATCAAAACCCTTTAAAAATGTCTCTATGACCCAGTAATTTTCTTTAAGTAACTAATTATAGATGTACAGAAATATTTAGCTATAGGATATTCATGAAAGCATGACTTGTAATAGCAACCAAAAAAGAACAAAAAGGACATCTAAATTTTTAATACCAGGCGATTCAATAAATAAATAATTATGTAATCCACACAATGGTATACTCAGCAGCTATTAAAAATTATTATCAAAGTTATTTTATAACTTCTAGTATCATGATTGACTCAGGCAAGGATCATCCATAAAAGCTAAAATCACTTAGTAAAAGGTTTTGGGGGAATAGGATGCTCATAGGATCCCGAGTGTCAACCAACAGATTGCTTCTAATTACAAAGGAGAAAATGTACCTTCAAAATGGATCAAACTTAGTAATACCTATAATAGAATGACCTTATATCACAAGTCTTTTGATGTGATGCAGCAAGAAATACATGCCATCACCCTGTAGTAATCTGTCAAAATGAAGGTTCTCCTAAGCAAACAGCGAGACATCTGGAAGGTGGGACCGTCTACGGCAGAGGGTGACAAACCAGAGCAGAGCCCAGCTTCCAGTTTTTGTGTGGCCTTCACGCTAAGAATGCTTTTTACATTTCCAAATGGCTGAAAAAAATCAAAAGAAAAATAATATTTTGGGACACATGAAAATTATATGAAATTCAAATTTCAGTCCATAAATAAAGTTTTATTGGCCCTCGGCCATGCTCATTCATTTACATATTGTTTATGGCTGCATTTTTGCTACAGTGGCAGAATACCAATTAAACAACTTCTTATCCCCTCCACAAAAATTTCATTCTTCTCACTCTTCGACCTGTAGTTTTAAAATTGTACTCAATTGTTATTATATTTTGAATTTCATCAATAAGTATTTTGTGGAAATTTGTTTTCTTTTTTGTTATGTAGAATTTGCATAAAATCCATGATTTTACCTCTTGGCCCACAATGCCTGAAATATCTATTGTCTGGCCCTTTATGGGAAATTTGCCAACACTTGTCTTACAAGACAGCTGGTTTCATGTAGCCTTCCTCTGGTCACCAGCAGCCAGGGATCTTGCATCAGCTCAGGTCCCTTCCCTGCATCACTTTTCAAGGACTTCCCGTCCCTCCTTAGCGGTAGCCCACTCTGCCTGTACGATCATGCTCCTGCCTTCCTCTCAGACCTCATACTATGCCCCTCTCCCCATGTCTCCTACAGTAGGACTTTAGCATAACTGTCCCCTCTGCCTGGAAACTCTGCTCATCTCAGCTCAGATGTCACTTCCGTGGAGCATCACTTCCTTAGACTTCAAACTGGCATTTGTAACACACTTTTAAAACCCTCCTTCATAGCAGTAATCAGTTTTTGATTTTGTTTTTATTTGACCAGGCTCCACATTTTATGGTTTGTAGGTTTTTCTTTCCATAGTGCTTGACTCACAACTGGGGCTCCACTCACTAAATGAATGAATGGATAGATGCATGAATGAATATCTGTGTAAATAGGGTTAAGATAGGGAGTTAAACCTCTTCATAATCAGCATTCAGGACTTCAAACATCCATGCTCGTGGACCGGCATGGCAGACTTTATTCTATGTAATCTTTGCAAGGAGGGGCATGTTGTGTCATGTGTCTGATCATCTATAAGGAAAAGCATCCTGAAAGCATCACCTTAGCTCTGGAAGACCTGGGGATGAGACCAGGCCTAAAAGTTTTTTGGTTGCTTCCTTGCACTTTTCATCTCTTCCCTTCCTGCCTCTCTCTCCTGGTCTCCACCTCTACTCTAATCTGCATCTTTTCTTTTTCCAAGAATGTAGGAGTGGAAGCAGACTAAGGTCTGATGGAACCTGGCACAGTTTGGGGAGCAGGCTTAACTAAAAGCCAGATAGCCGTCACCATCTTGCTTCCCTATTTTTCTTGCCCCCTATTTCCCTGTCTTTTGAACTCTATTCCCTTTTTTCATCCCTTTAAAATCCAATAGCAATATACGTGTGGCCTGCATGGTACATTGGTCCACTTACAATTAAATCATGATTGTTGCTTTGGTTACAGAATGTAACTTTTTAAAAATCTAAAGGAAATATAATGGATGTGATTTTTGAAATGCAGCAAATTTTAATGAACTTTTGTTTTCGAATCTGTTTTGACTCCTTGATCGTGTCCAAGATGAAAGAATAAACTCCTTGAGAGCCTGTGATTTCTGTTCTCTTGTCACAATCACATAACACTACCTATACAAGAGGAAGGAAATATATGTTTCTCTGCTCAGCTGATAAATTCTTTGAAGCTGGGTTGCCCAGGCAAAGCCTGACAGTAGAGTCATGGCCACAGCATGTGTGTTTATTTATAAAAAAAAAAATAGATTTATCAGTATTTGTAGCTTTATTTTTTAATATTGCTGTTCAAGCTTAAACATCCTAAGGAGAAAACTGTTATTTAAAAACAAAGAAGAAACTGGTTCGATAATCATGCATTTACCATGAAAAGCAAAGCTCTTAAGTAGGAAGATGCTATGGTACCATATATTTCTGCCTGCCTCTTCCAGGGGTAACTTTTAAAAATGCTGACAGGCCATTACAAAGAGAGGCATATTGTGGTCCCTCGCTATTCTGTTCCCTCCATACTATTTGCCTGAGTCTTTGTCTGCATTCAGGCAACTCAGTGAGTTCATGTTTCTCCTTGTAGCCTAAAGATTGCATGATTCATGGGCGAGGCAGACTTTCCAGAGTGTCGGGAAATATCAGCTATGGCTTACACTGAGAGATTTTCCCACCATCTCTAGGATGCACGAGCTCGTGTCCTATAGAAAAACATGTCAATCTATGAAAGAAAACATGGAAAATGGAGTGGTATCCGAAATCCCATGAGAGCCTTTTTCAGAGGTTTGTATTTGCTGTAGTTAAAAAATTTGCGAGCTAGGTGGAAGGGGGCTTGCTAGAATTGCATATTACCCTACTTCTGGAAAAGGTAATTTGCATGTTTAGTGGTGCATTTGGATAACGAAAGGCTTAAAAAAATCTGAAATACTGTCATTCACTTAGATTCTCTTACTACTGGCGCTTTGATTACTGTCACTAATAAGGGATTGGGGACATTTACCCAGGGTTGGCAGTGGCCACTGAGGGAAGGAGAATGTTTTTGCATTTTCCAGGCTGTTAAGATTGTATTACACTTGTCTCTGCTTAACGGTTTGCAAAACGACACCTTTGTCTTCAAGTAATTTTAAAACCTCGGTTCCCCCTCTCTCCTTCCATGGGCGGCACTGCTGCAGTGCAGGACCGGGACCCAGGCAGCCTCCGTAGTAGATGTGCTTGGTCTGTGAGAGAGAGGTGTGGCAGGACCCGCCACTCCCACAGCCACAGGGCCTCACTAGACGACTCTTAATCAGGACGGTATTTAAATGTGTTTCTTTCTTCACAGCTGCGAAGTGGGAGGGGTGGCAGGAACAAAAAGGAAAAGGCTTGCCGTAGTATGCTGGGGACATGTCACGTGCTCGGGATGCCTGGGACTTGGCAAGAAAAGCCTGCCAGCGCTCCTTAGAGGCCTCTATCGAATTCCATAGGCGCCCGGGAGCGGAGCGTAAGCCACTCTCACTCATCGTCTGAGCCCTAGGAGGCGGAAGGAAGGTGCCCTGGGGTACGAGGCCAAAGGGTGATCCGTCTCTAGCAGTGCTCACCGACCCAAGCTTTATTTGAATCTGCTGCTTCTTTGCCTTTGACGTCTTTTAGAATTCGTGTAACTAATGATTCCTAGAACACTGCCAGGGAGCCATCCCCCTACTCCCGGGTGGTCTTTTCACACAGACGCTGTCGTACTTCGGCGGGCCGCCGAGGTTTGGAGCTGGGATCTCTGCCGCCATGCGTTCCTTCCCCGAAGCTGCTCTTCCCTTTCTTGCCAGAAAAAAAGAGAGAAAACTACCAATGTCAGGTTGCTGCTGGGGATGAGATGCCCAGCCCCGAGCCAGTGGAGAGAGCTGTGGCAGGGGGGGGGGGGGGGGGGGGTGGGGTCCCCCAGCCTCCAAGAGCTGGCTCAGTGTGAGCCCATGCTGTTCCTGCTGCTCTGAAGCCCGCCAGTGTTAGCTGTGGCAGGTGGGGAGGGGTGCTCGGACCCCGCGAGCTCGAGCGCATCTCTGCAGTGGGGGGAGTCACGTCTCCTCGAATGTTAAGTGAGAAGACAGGTGACAGGACGTGAGATGAAGCAGGCCGCACGTGGGTAGTGTGGGCCCAGCTGTATGACACAGAACTGTGTGTGTGTGTGCACGCTCGCCCATGCGCTCTCAGGCAAAGGCTGTAAAGAAATAGGACGCCGGTAACATCAAGCCTGACCTGGACGGGGGATGGGCGATTTCTGTACTCTTTTTTTTTTTGAATGATTCTGTATTCTCTCGAAAATCTACACAGGACGGTTATTACTTTTCTCATTAGAAGGAAAGATTTTAAAAAGGAAAAACAAAGAAATGATTATTTACCAACCAACTGGCCGAACTGGATCATATCTTAATCTACGATAATAATAGCAGGTGCCTACTGAATGGCTATGTGTAACAGGCACTGTGTTAAGCATTTGATGTGGATTACCCAAATTCATATTTACACGAGGTGGGCATGGATAGTGCCGTTTTACAGTTGAGGAAACTGAGGCATAGAGCGATTACCAAGTGCGCCAGTGTCACGCAGCCAGTAAGTGGTGGAACGTGGATTCCTCCACAAGCTTTCTGGGAGACTGGCTGCTCTGTGCCCCACTGCTTCCGAATGTGTGTGTGTGTGTGTGTGTGTAGGTGGAATAAAAGGTACCGAAGACTGTAGCATCGAACACGTATGTAGTGCTTATTGTATGCTTCGTATTGTTCTCAGTGCTTAGCACACATCTGAGTTCATCCTCACGGTCGCCCTTTGAGACAGAATACTGTTGTTATTCTCATTTCATGGATGAGTTAACTGAGGCACGGAGGGGGAAGTGACTTACCCTGGGTCACACAGCTAGTCACTGGCAGAGTTGTGGTTCGAATGCTGTCAGAACAGTGCCAGAGCCCCTGTTCCGAACCACTAAACCCAATGGCCTTTGATAAAGACCTTTTCAGGGATTGAACTAAAAGCCAGGAAGTCAAGACCCGGTACCTCAGGGGTTAGAGCACTGGTCTTGTAAAAGCCAGGAAGTCAAGGGTCCCCTTCCCACACCAATGTCAGAGCTCTTAGACTTCTCCCTGTATCCCGAAGCCTCCTGCTAATATTGCTCTTCTCTTTTTTCTTTATGGCTCCATAATTTCCCCCTGAATTGCTTTTTTTTTTTCTCTTTTTTAATAGAAAAAAACCTTTCGCAAGTTACCCTCTGAATAAAACCCATGGTTTAACAACAGAGAATCAGCATCAGAGAAGCAGATGCAGCACAAAGGAAACCAGTTTTGCCTTGGCTTTAGTTGCAGCTGGGCTGTTGATGGGGTCAGAAACACTGGGTGTCTGCTGGGCGCCCAGTGGGTACAGGAAATGCCCGTGAGCTCAGTGACTGCAGACTGTGCCCTTCACCTTGACCAAGCCATCACGCAAATTTATTGAGCTTTTGCTGCGCATAATTACCCAGTCTCTACCTCTGAAGGGATCAGAACCTGAGTCCAGAGAAGCTTGGGCTTGATCACTGCTCGGCCATGGAAGTGCTGAGAACGCAAATGGTCGTTCCCGGGCCAGAACCGCGTGCCTTGCATTGCTTCTTCGTTATGTATTTCCTGCATGTGAGACCCTTGAACTCTCATCTTTAAAGAGCTCTGTGTCTTCTAAATAAGTTACTATCACCTTCCTAAGCTTGCTTCTCTGAGCATCAGGTGCTGAGTGTGTCTCATTAATGCTTTGAGATCTCTGCTGAACAGACAAGTCAACTTGGGGCAGCTAGTGAGTGACTCCGAGACAGGGAGTCGGAGTCTGTGCCTAAGTACTGGGCACATAGTAGGCACTCAGTACCTAGCATTACTTCTGAAACTAAAGAGCTCAGCAAAGACGTTGTAATTTACAAGGCAATCCCACTGCGAGCTAACCAGCCACTACTTTATATCCTCCATCTGCCTAAGCCTTGACAGCCAGAACACATGCTGTGTTGCGTCCTGTCAGAACACCAGCAAAACATTCACACTTTAGTAAGAACATTTTATAAAGCAAATGCAGTTATAGCAGAGGTAACAAATTTAGGGATGGCAGAAGTTAACACACATAAAATGTCCTTGGGCACAACCCTTTCCATTTCGATTTGTTATGTTTTCAAAGAAAAAAAAACGTGTACCTTCACTTTGCATAAAGACATTTCACAACTCGGGGAAGGCAACACAGTGTACTGTTTCGTACATGGTAGCAATAGAATTCCATTTTAATAAGGTCTGTTCACAGTAGCAGAGTGCGAATGTGTTTTCAAGCTGGTGAACGCAGGATTCCACCTGCACCACATACAGTCTTTAATACAGAAAGATGTAAAAGCATGTTTATGTCTTACATTTTCCGTTCTGCACTCACTATGCCCAGCTGTTGTTTTCAGTGGGGATCGTGGAATGTTGCGATGCAGTGTGTTAAAAAAAAAAAAAAAAAAAGCAAAAACATGAGCTTCAGAGTTATAGAGACTGGAAAGTGAACCCCTGCTGTACCGTACACCGCTACATGGTGTCGAGCAAGTTACTTAGTGACTCCGAGCCTCAGTTTCCTCATCCGTAATCAGGAGATTGTTGTCCGGATCTAATAAGATGACCATAGAAGCTGTGTTTGCCCAGAGCCAGCTCAGTCGATGGTAGCTACTGTTATTTCAGAAACCAGGAATCACCCTGGCAAGTCACCAGATCTGGGACTGATAATTTGAGGGCTGAGGCCCCTGTGGTCAGTGCGGGGTGAGAGGTTGGACCCCAGGTGTCAAGATCAAGGTTGGGAGCCTGAGTTACTCGAAGCAGGAAGTCAGGTCAGTAGTCTGAAAATAGTTCAAAAACGGGCAGGCAGAGGTTACCGCTTCTGGGTTTCCGGGGGTCCAAATCCTCTGTGCGGGTGCCTGCTGAGGAGTCGAACAGTTTGCCTTCTCTCATCTTCGTGCTTCGTGCTGAGTTCAGTGGCCTGAATTTGCCGGTGTAGCCAGAGAATCTTGGAACCGGCCACGGATCAGAGCGTGGAGCCCTCAGCTGTGGACCGGGACTGTGAGTGAGGAGGGCGCGGTGATCTGGGGGTGTCCTTCGATCCACTCCAGTGAAATAGCACCCTGGTTCAAATATTTTAAACATTGAGAGGATGCTTTGTTTTCTCAGCTGTTCTTCGAGTTGTCATTTTACAAGGAGCTTTGGCAGTAGCAGACCAAGAGCCTGCCGAGGGGAAGGGCACACGTTTTCCTGGAAGGTTTAATGGTGACGCTCACGCAAGAATTCTAGATCGCCTGGCTCTGAGCCCCCATCTAAAGCAAAGAAAGATGTTCTTCAGGCCTCGTGTGAGCTTCAGGAAGCTGAGATGCAAATGCTATGGCTTGGTCTTTCTCTGCCTAGCTCAAACTTCCATTTAAAACTCTGCTGACCAGGGGAATTTGAACAGTGACAGAACCTATAGTCCATTTTATTTAATAATACTATAGTGACATTTTTGGAAGCTCTTCTTTTTTTGACATCGTCTAATGTCAGATATAAGCAAGGACGTGGAGGGAGAAGCAGGCCAGGGTGAAGACAGAGCAAGACTGGATGATGGTACACAGGTGCTACGTATGCTCCTCAACTTTTGTCCATGTTAATTTCCACACTAAAAAAAATGAATGGACATCAACAACCTCAAAATGTGCAAGATAGAGGTGATTTAGCAGAGCCAACGAGGGAGTTATGTAGCATGCTCTCACGAATTCAGATGGGTGTTTGAGACCAAATATGATATGCTTTTTAATTTAAAAAATAAGCCCCGTGGAGGCACAGAATGTCTTCTTGAAACTCTTCCCGTGCCTCTCTCCCACGCCCCTGCCCTCGGCCCATGAAATCTGGCTCCTTGTTTTGTGAGGGGTTTAATGGTAAAAATTTTAGTTCCACTTGCCTGCAGTGGAAGTGTCATCCATAATCACTGAGCTGATTTATGGAATGGTTAGGTGTTTTTTTTCCTCCTAAGACTAAGAACTGATACAAGTGACTTTGATAGGGTGAGTCAAAGGAGCCCTGAAGCTGGCCATCACAATCTCTCTTGCTACTTGTTATTGAAATAAACCTTGAGACCTAGTGCGAACACCACTCCAGAGAACACACAGTGGTTTGTAAAACTGTTGCATTTATCGTTCTTCGCCCTGGTGCAAGGACATCTAACACTATCTGGTGTTTTCTTCTCAGACAAAGCACAGAGGACAGTAGTGGGAATGACTGTAGCAAACTTCTCCAGCTGGCAGTTCTTAACACCAAGGTCACCCAGATATGGAAGAATTTCCACCTTCTCCATTCCTTCCTGTCTGACTAAATGCTTCTGGTGACCGCTGAAGGATTCTGGAGAGCTCTGAGGAGCAAAGAACTTGAAAACCAACCCTGAGGCAAAATCGTGGAGAGTGGAGATAGCTCGGAAAGTGTGCTTTGGCTTTAAAAAAAAAACTTTGTGGGTTCATGAGCAGGTGAACATTCTCAAGAGGTCAGACCACAGGTACACAGGATTTCTTTAAATCTCACAACTATGGAATAGATTTTTACACTAGGGCATTGCAGACTATCACATGTTCTGTATTATTGGTTTGACTAGAAGGAGAAAAAGGACAACCATGCTGGGGATCAGAACCGTGACCAGGAGAGAATGTAGCCGCCACTACAGGCTTGACACACCGGGCTGGGTGGCCCAGCAAAACTCATTCCTTTGGCTCAGGGTCCCTCACACAAACACGACTGAGGGCTGGTATATAAGTGACTTTTCTTTTCTTTTTTTTTTTTTTGGCCATTTATTAACAACTATTGCTTTTAAAAAATGTACCGAAGCGCATTATTTTATCCAATAGAAAAGATTCAAAAAAAAAAAATAAAGCCATTTGCTAAGGAGAGTCATTAGAAACGTGGCATGTCATTGGTCACATCTTCAAAGGCCATTTGGACCCACCCAGGGGAGCTGACCATCCTGGAGAGTCACTGAGGAAAGCTAAGGTTGAAATGGTTAAAATGGAAACTCGCTAACAATAATAAATGGTGATTCCAGGGCGGCAGAGAGCCCTGCAGCAACTGGGCACAGGTGTACCAGCCCCGTGCAGCGGGAGGGCACCTGAGGTGGGGGAAGGGGGGGGACGGCCACAGCCTTCCACGCCAGATGGACCTGGCTGCAGGCTTCGTGGCTACTGGAATCTGAGTAAATCCTTTTAGACCTCGTTTCCTCACCTGAAAAATGGGAATAATGATAATACACTCGAAGGTGGTAAAGGAATGAATCTAAATGATGCTTTAAAAACAGCAGCCCAGTGCCTGACACAGATGAGTGTGCAGTTCGGTTAGCGGCAGCCCCGTAACCCGCTCCCCCAGCCCTGCCTGGAGCACCGTCTCCCTGGGATTCCCAGTGTCCTCTCCGGGAGCACAGTAAACCCGCCTGCACCCCATTCGGCTGTTGTCAGGTCCACTCACCTTAGTGGGATTTGACCACGGAGGCTTCTGTTTCTGGGCCAGGAAAGGCCGTCCCTGGAGGACTCCGAGAGGGGCAGGGAGACAGACCGCTGTTTCCCTTCTCCCCGGGGCTCTCTGGAGTGAGACGTGAGGGTCACTGCCTGGTGCCCGAGACGGTCTCTTTGGCACACTGGTTTCCCCATTTCCATTCCAGTAACGTCCAGTAATTTCTCAGCAACACGCAAACTCACACATCAGCTTCTCTTTCTCATTTTAGCCCAACCTCATCTTCCTTTTTTTTTTTTGACTAAACGTTTCACTGGATCCTCAGTTCCTGACCGTCCTCTGGGAAAAACCATGGCTGTTTCTCCTCACCACTGCCATCGAGGACCACAGACTTATGTTAACATGAATAATTCAGAATTTTGTGTTCGAGGCACACAAATTTTCCATTAGTAACAGAGCCAGACTTGGCCTGTTTGGCTTGGATAAGGGCAGCAGTCAAGTGATTGATGGAAAGGCTCAGTGAACTTGATGAAGTTCAATGGCATTCCTTCCTGCTGCACTTTGGCACATGGAGGTGAAGTCTGTTGGCGAGACCAGCCACACCCCGTGGAGGTTGGGCTGGCTCCGAGTGGCACTTCCTGTCCATCTGCCTCACCAGTGCCCTCTGTGTGACCTTGGACTTCTCTGCCCTTCACTTCTCAGGCTGCACAGTGGGGACTGTCCTAGTGGGAGAGAGGCGGGGTCACTGCTGACTTTCTTCTTATTTCATTTTGTTTTTGTTTCATTTCATTTTTATCGTCGTTAGGTAATACCTAAAGAAAAAGGCCATTCCAAAGCTTTAAACTTGTTCTTCAAAGGCTGGATTCTCTAGTACGGAACATGGAGAGGCCTGGTCAGGGGAGAAAGGGAACTTGACTGTATCATCCAGACTACTAGAGAGGAGACGAGGAACCGATGAAAACGCTGAACTAACCAAAGCACGCCCTTGGCTTAGCTCTTAGGTGAAATGAACAGACATACAACAGCTATACTGGAGCACGTTGTTCCAGAATGTGTTGCTTTAAGGCCCAGACCCCAGGAGACCTAGGACTAGGAAGAATCACCCAAGCACCCAGTCTCCTCATTCTCTGCTTTGACATCCAGACCACTAACCCTCAGGGCTCCTCGACCTGCCGTAATTTCTTGTATGTTGTTCCTTCCTGTTGACATACTCTACTGGAGTAGTCAGTGCATTTAACCAAACCCCTGGTTCTCTTTGCTGCCAAATATAGATTCTGCCACAGACCTGTGATGACAGCTGAGTTTCATGTTGGGAAGACAAGTTTGGAAAAAAGAGGCGGGGGAGGTGTCCAAAGTCACTTTTTGGCACGGAAGCTTTTCCACTGCAGTTGTAATAGTACCTTCAAGTTATTACTCACAATAGTGATCCCCTAACCTATTACGGTAAACAGCTGGACAGTTTAACAAACACCTTCTCATAGAGTCTCATTCGATCTTCCCTCGCCCTCTGTGAGCTAGATAAGATCATTGTCTCATTTGGGGTTCCCCTAAAAGTCTTTGAGGCAAGAATTTAGGGGCAAGCAGGGGAGGTGATTCTCAGAAGCCCTACTCAGTGGGTGAGGAAGGAGAATAGAAGGAGGAGAAAAGGAAGTGAAGGGGGGTGAGAAATCGGAGCTGCATGCTGCCAGGGAACCCCGAGGGGTGAAGAGCTGGGGGGTTTCATCCCCTAACTCTTGTCTCTCTCTGTCTCTCTGCTGCAGGGAAGTACATTACCCTCTAGGGAATTCTGGGAGAGACCCACAAAGAGCATGCGCAGGAACTACCTGAAGTTGGCCTCTGGGGTAGACTAAGCGGGTATGCATGGGGTGCCGGCAGCATTCATAGAGGAAGAAACTGAGGCCCAGAGATGTTTAGTACTCGCTCAGAGTCACACAGCTGGTAGAGCCTTCGGACAGTTTGGCCTATGTTCTGTCCCTCGCCTCTAGGGCTGTGGTTATAGCAGAAATGGCCGGGACGTCCCCCCAACCGCAGGGCAGCGAGAGTGAGGTGGCCTGAGAGCAGAAGGGCCTTCCCCGACAGTACTTCCCACGTTCCGATTTCCACAGGGACCTTCACATGACTGAGGTGACCCTCCTTTCAGAGCAACATAGCATGAGGGTTCTAAGACTCCTGAGCCAGACTTCCCGTGTGCCTGTCCTGGACATCATGTATCCTTGGGCAAATTACTTAGACCTTTCTGTGCTTTGGTTTCATTGTCCATTAAAATACTACCTGCTTCATTATGGTGATGTGAAGACTACATGAATTAATACCCGTAAAGTGCTTAGCAGGGAATAGAACTATCGAAGTGTTCGTTGCTAGTGTTATTGTGCATTCGGATGCTCTTTTTTCTTTTGCTAACATTTCCTGGCTTTAGAATTCACGTGAACTCATTGTAAAGCAAAAGCGCACATTTCGTTGCTGCATGCACGTCTGGGAGAAATCTCGCCAAGTTTAAACACCTTATGTTTTAGATTTGTTTATTGACTGTCTTTACTGCACATTGATAAAACTCCCTAAGGAGGGAGAGCGTGTGGCCTTGACCTTCACAGAATGCCCTTGGGAGCTGCTTAGAAAATGTGTGTTCAATGAATGAGAGTGCCACCTCCACAAGTTCACTGGTGTCACCAAAGCTCATGTTACACAGCCGGGCCCCTGCTGGTGGCGACATCAGCATAAAAGGAATTGGAAAGGTCGCACCAGAGATGCCCTCCTCCTAGAATTTTCTCTGTATTTATAGAACACTATTCTGGGACCCTCAGAAGAATTTTCAGCTGTAGTCAGGTCTTTAATCCTCTGGGGGATGAAACTGGAAGCTCGAATATGGAGTGTGGCATTCCGATGTGCAGCGTTTAACAGTGATTATTGCTGTTACTGTTTTACTACAGATCACACTATGTGGCAACAGGTGGACTAATTTTAACAGGACCTTGACACACTGTTAAAATGGGTCAGGGTCAAATTGGGTGTCCTGTTTTACATATAAGGAGCTCAGTGCACTGAGGCGTGCAGAGGACCCTGAGGCAGAACTGACCTAAGCCAGATTGCTTGCTCACAATCACCAAGTTTTTTTAGGTAAAGCATAGAGGTGCCCAGTAGTGGGGTGTGGCTTATGGCTATATGGCCTTGACACCAAGTCACAGACCCAACATGTTATGGACTGAACTGTGTCCCCGCCGCCACCAGATTCATATGTTGAAATCCTAAAATGTGACTGTTAGGGTCTTTAAAGAGGAAAGTAAGGTTAAATGAGGTCATTAGGTTTGGCCATAATCCAATGTGACTGCTGTATAAGAAGAGCTGCTGTATAAGAAGAGGTTAGGACACAGAAGAGGTTAGGACACAGACGGTTAGGACACAGACACACACAGAGGGATGACCATGTGAAGACGGGAAGAAGACAGCTACCTGCAAGCCAAAGAGAGAGGACTCAGAAGAAACCAACCCTGTCAACACCTTGATCTTGAACTCCTAGCCCCTAGGACTGTATGAAGATTAATTTCCCTTGTTTAATCCACTCCGGCTGCGGTACTTTGGTGCGGCAATCCTAGCAAACGAATACACACTGCCTTCATTAGCAGGCTGGTGCAGAGGCCACTCTCCAGCTCCGTGGGCTCAGTGATGTCCCAGCTTCTGTCCTCGGCTACTGCACCACACCTTGAGGAAAAGTCACCCGAAGCAAATCGAGTTCCAGGGTCAGCCACCCCGAGACAGAATCTGCATCTTGTAGCTTCACACCCCTACTGTGTATGCACATCCTTTCCCCCAAGTTTGGTGCTTTGTTTTGTTTTGTTTTGTTCTTCCTTGTTCTGTTTTGTCTTATTTTGTCTACTGTTCAGAAAAACACAGAGAAGAGGACTTCTGCCCTTAACACCTTGTTTAAAAGCCTCCAAGGCCTTTGCTTCTAATGACATAAACTGCTGAGTGTGCTGCAGGAAGAATGCATTGCAGAATCAATGCACAGATAACTTCTATTTCTGGAAGCTCGTAGGGAGAGTTGCGACTACTCCTTGCAACCTTAGATCGTTTTAGCATCCATTATAGGACAGTCTTTCAGCCATCACAGAGCAAATTGTTCTACCCCCATGCCACGCAGCAGCTGTTGGCTCCCTCCTCGGATCCCTCTTGTTGCTAAGCGATTCTTGCTGGAATGATGGGCTCGGTCATGGCTGGAGTGGATGGGTGAACCCAGGGAGACCCCCAGGAGGTCCAGCGTAGACCTGAATTTGCAAAAGTACAAAATGATTTAAAGTCTTTAATGGTACCGGAAAAGGAAGAAGAAATGAGAGTTCTTTTTTTTTTTTTTTTTTTTACAAATCATCTTATTCCTCTCCTTATTTTTGTCTCCTTCACTTTTCCTCATTCTACCTTCCCTTTATTACTTTGTCTCTGTTGCCAGAGCTAGTAAATGAAACTACACGACACCCAGTTATACTAAAATTTCAATTAAACAACTAAATTAAATAATAAAAACAAATAATGTTTTAGTATAACTAGGAAGCAAATATGGACTTACTAAAAAATTGTGTTGTTTATCTGAAATTCAAATGTAACTGGGCATTCTGTATTTTATCTGGCAACCCCATCTCTGTCTCTCAATATGCCTTTTTTGTATGTTTCTCATAAGTGTATGCGTGTATATAGATGTAGAGATAAAAATAGATATAGCTATCTCCCTCAGAGGGTTTACTTATCTTTCTCTCCCCTATAAACAACACACTCCCCTCCTTCATTTGTACGTTCCAGGTGTTTAGACATATTTCTCTTTTCTTCTTTGTACATTCTTCCCCATCCCTTTCCGTATTATATAGCTCACTCGTCTACCTTTAAAAACTATAGTTTTCCCCTCCTTAAATATTGGTCATACTTAATAAATTTAAGTTTATTTTTCACTTTAAAATTTTGAGAAGTGAAACATTTGGTAGTTCTCTCTTTAAAAACCAATAAAATGGGGTCATGATCAGTTTAGATAGTCTAATTTGCTTTTTGTTGTTCTCATTTACATTTATTTTTGCCTTGTCAGATCACTGGTTCTTAATAGAAAATGATTTGTTTTGTTTTGTTTTTTTTTACTTTCATCCCACTTCGTTAGTAAATCTTAAAATCTACCTGTGGATAGGCATAAATTACTCTAACATCTGGGTTTTTGTGGATTTTTTTGTTTTGTTTGTTGGTTGATTTTTGGATTTTTTTGCAAATCATTATGGAAGGCTATAGAAATTCCCAAATCAGTGAAGCCCATTGATCTTTACCCTCAGATAAGAGACATGAAAAAATAAGAATGCAGAGAAATATGCATCCATTGCAGCAAAGAATAGAGTGTAGGTTGAGCCAGAACTGCGTGATCACAGACCTTAGTCGCTAAGGGGTCAGGTGGAAGGGGCTGGCACCCACTCTGGGCACTTACACAACTCCTCGTTTTGCACCCCAGGCACCTCCGTCATCTCACCCCCTCCCTGGCTCTGTGACGCAGTGCAGTTAATCTTTGTGCCCTCACGACCCAGCATGTGAGAAGCTAAACCAAGTTGTTTTTCTTTCCCAGAGAATCGTGGCAGCATTTCGGCCGGTTATTTGGTGAAAAATATAAATAAATAAACTTGTTATTTGAATTTTCATTTCAAAGTTTTATTTTATGCTTCACCTCATTCCACAAAAAAAGTTGACAGCCATTGTTGAGGATTCTTCTTCCACAAACTTTTCCTGAAATCTTCCCACGGTGCCTTGCTTCTACAGATTTGTTTGATTGTTTATGAAGTGCCTGATTCATCTGTTAACAAAACAACTCAAAAATCTCTGTGCAGGCAACCACTAATTCGATGACAAAACACACTCCGAATCTCCAACTCCTGGGGACCGGCTGTTGGCCATTGTTGTTATCTGGGGCTTCCGGCATTCCTTGACCCCTACATGACCCTTCTGTGACGAGAGTGCTTTAATATTGTGATTTTCTTTAAAATATTTCCATATAAACACTGGAATGCATCTCTCTGTGTGTATATAATTTGACTTTTTCAAAATAGACTATTTTTTTCAAGCGGTGTTAGGTTCACAGCAAAATTGAGCAGAAAGTATAGAGAGTCCCCTGGTACTTCCTGCCTCCACACGCTCGCTCGCAGCCTCCTCCATTATCAACATCAGATTTTATTAGGACTTAAAGTCTCTGTTTTGTTAAAGATTCATGATCTTTAAAATTATTCCTTTGATGGCATTGTTGCTCAAAATGAACGGATAAGTACCAAAGATTAGAGGGATTTTTTCAAGTGATTGAAAAAATGTCTATGTATTAATTTTTTAGTGTCTTACATTCATATAATGTAGTCATATTTTCTGCCAGGACAAGTACTATTGGTTCTTAAAATGGAATTAAATGTACTAGAGATCAGAGTAGCAGCCGGCACATCAAAGATAGTTGATGTTTGTTGACTCTATTGATATTATATTCCTTAAAGAGTCTTGTGACTTCCAGATGCTTCGTCCTCTGACCAGTCTTCAGCTTGGGAGAGGATCGGTGGCCATCACTGTTGCCAGCAGCCTAGTGGTCTTTAAATGGCCTTTCCTCAAGCGGGGCTATAGCCCCTTCCTTAGAGGGTGGAGTTTACGTTTTTTAGATGCCAAGATGGCTGAGATCCATCCGGGCAAAAGGACAGCGGATGGGGCTGTATCCCAGTTTGCAGGCACCATGGTTGCATCAGCCTACACCACTCTGATTACATGTGGCTTCAATCAGCAGGCCTAATTTTAGGAGATGTGAGACAAAAATACAGTTGAGAGAAGTGAACTAAAAATAACCCCTCCCCCTTTTATTCTGTTACAATTCTCTTTTAGGCCTGTTCCATTTAAACAAAATTCTTTCCCTGTCATAATTGTCACAAAGCCATGTTGATGGTTATTAAGAACAAGGAAAGCCAACATTTCATTTTGATTCATTGCAGCTGTCACGACCTTCAATTTATTTCTGTTCTCTAGAATTGCTGGCATTCAGTTAAACAGATGCTACTGTATTTTTAAGGGAGGCTTAAAGGTGGCCCCGTTTTATTAAAAATATACAGGAATGTCGTTAATAAAAGTCTGTTGTATGAGTCACACTTTGGGTGCTCCCGTGGGCCCTTTCTGTGATTCTCATGACTAAAGTCCTTGTTTTTATTTTTGATTCACACTGTCTTTTCACACTGAAGAACCGATCTTATTTTAGTGAATTTTTTGGAGTATTTATTATACATAAGCCATTGTGCTGAAGGGTTGATTGAGACATAATTTCTGCCTCAAGAAACTTACTTGGGGAAAGACCGATATACATCAAGATGTAACACCTGATTTCAGCAGCTGACACCAGAGTTCTTCTTAGGGAGGGACCTGTCTTTGGGAACACATCTTGATGAACTGTGGAGGAGTGGGGGTGTGGAACTTGAGAACAGGAACAAGGCAACAATAAAAATTATTAGTCTGCACCACAGGAAGCAAGGGTAAGAATTCGCTTCATTCATAAGAAGTTGGGCAGAGGGAAACAGTGGTTAAGAAGGGAGTTGAGAGGGAAGAGCCAAAGCACTGGTTTGAGGTGGTAACTAAGAGAATGCCAGACCAGATGAAGTCCATTTGAGGGCCAAGGGTGCCCAGTATTCAGTGAGAGGTTGTTGATGATGCTGCAGTGCAAAGCCTTCCTGTTCTCCACCCACACTTCAATAAAGTCTGTTGTGCTCATGAATGCTTTATGTGAACGGTTTGAGGATTTTATTGAGGCAGGTGGAGGAAGAAGGGGAAGGATCACAGAAAGCTTTAAGCTGTGTTTCTGAGACCATAAGGATTAGAGTAGAAACAGGATGTATGGAAGCAAAAACCCAGAAGCAAACATGCCCATGAGACCCAAACTCCTGAAATTACAGAAATCTTTGGGAGGCTTTGAGCTTCCAAGGGCATCACATAGGGCTCTGAGCCAGTCTCCTTAGATCTCAAGGGCTGAGGAAACCGCAGCTGATATCTGTTTATCTGGATTAAGTTTCTAAAATGCAAAGAATTCATTCTGATTCTCGGATTAGTTTAACCTTCTCTGAGAAAGGCTTTATAGCCATGCGTTGGAAGATGATTGTGATTTTAGTTGGCAGAGTTGGAAGATAAGGGCATATCACTTAGAGGGGATGCATGGCCTTGATGTATTGACCTTGAGATACCATGTGGATGACCAGGAGAGGGAATGGGAAGCTAGGCAAGTGTGGGTGGTGTATGAAATGTGTGGGCGTGAGGTGGGAACACGGACTGTGGTCAGATCCTGGAGGGCCTGGCCACCATGCCAAGTGAATTTTGTCCTAATTCGGTAGACATCTCATCTAGATCTAAAGGAGAAAACTGATGAAACAACACGAACATTTCCCTGGAGAGTGGAGATTTTTAAAGCAAGAGGGCCATTAGGCGACCATGTAAATGCGTGACTTTCAGACCTCCCACGTCCACCTACCCACCCGAAGGCTCACCTGCTCCCATGGCTAAGAGTGGAGTCGCAGTTTAAGGGGAGAGGGAGTGAGAAATGGGGAGTGAACACAAAAAGTGGTGGCGGAACTAGAAAAGGTGGTGGGAATGAGAGATGTGTTTTGAAAGGAAAGTTGATAGTAGGTAAATTTGACACATTATAGAATGTCAAGAGTGTGATATAGGAAGTTTTTGGTTTGGAGTCTGGTCGATTAGAGGACGTTGCTGAGATCCGTGTCGCAAGAGGAATAACTGCTGTGTGTGTCTGTGTCCATCCGTCTGTCTGTCTGTCTTTCTGTCTGTCTCTGGGAGTGACACGGGAGAGAATGAGTTTGTTTTGGATGTTTTGAGTTTGAGGGGCTAGTGGGACACTTAAATGGAGACACTCAGCAGCCAGTTGGAAACATCAGCCTGGGGCTGCAGACTCAGCTCCTCCTGCAGCCATCTTTCTATGTCGCATAAATGCCAGCAACGGCCAAAGAGAGACTGAGTAGATGCCAGGTGGTTCGGCTCTGCTGGCATGTTTCTGAGTCTGACCCAGCAAGTTATGGGTGGAAGTGTCTGGCTTCCGCCTGCTCTGTCCCTGCGCATAGGAGATGCTCAGCGAATATTCCTTGTTGAATGATGAGAACAATAGCCTCAGTGTGGCGATGCTAGAGGGAGAATGTATACTTTTCCTGAAATTATCACATGGAAATAATTTCTTATACTTACTTATATTGATCTAAGTCCAAGGGTAGTTACAGAGTGACAGAGCACATATGCGGAGCAGGCCAAGTCTGGTGACCGCGGGGCCCAGAGAGATTGGGAAGCAGGTTCTGGAATGGACGAGAATACCATCAGATCCAGCAGTGAGATCATTTTGGTGCTGACCTTGGGCTAAGCTGTTCGTCATTGTTTCTCTAGGATCCAATCCGATCCAGTCCTGACCCAGAAGCTTCTGTTAGACTCACCATATGAAGGACCTAGAAAAGAGACTGTGAGGAAAGAAAGTCTAGATCCACTTGCACTATTATTTACGATAGGTACAATACTTCGGAAACCTCTTGAACTTCCTAGAAATTTTGGGATTTACCCCCTCTTGGTTATTTTTGTTACTCTCGTCTCTTTTCATCTTTGAGCAATGTTCATAATCCTTACCTATTTCAGAGTCAACAAGGGAGGCCATAGGCTGAAAGCCCTGCGTTTTGCCCCGTAGGGAGGTGTGAGAGGAGAATAGGGGGCCGATGCTTGGAGAGAATGAGAGGAGAATAGGGGGCCGACGCTTGGAGAGAATGAGGGAGACCAGCAGGGTTGGCCCGCAGGAGGTTCTGTGTTACCTGACGAAGGAGTTTCAGGTGCAGGCTATTTACAGCGGAGGGTATCAGCCTCACAGCGTAGGGTTACTCCGTGCAGTTTCCATTTTAAGTGCTCTCAGCATACCCCCTGCCAGATGGCTGCTGGCTAGCACTCACTGCACTGATCGGACTGTTCTCGGAGTCCGTCATTCAGCCTCCGCCTTCCTTTCTGGCCTTGGTCAAAGCCTAGCGCTTAGCTCCGTGGGCCCCATCCTTCTTAGAAGCTTCTCTGTCTATTTTTCCCTCCGCTACTCCCCCCGCCCTTTCTTTCCTTTCTGACACCCTTCCCTCCCCAACCCCCTTCCTCCTTTCCGCTCTGGCCGTCACATTCTTTGTGAAGCAACATCTACATGGTCCCCAAAAAGAATGTAATTGGACCACTCCCTTCACCCAGCTGCAGGTTTGCCATGTATCTCCTGGGCGTTTCACCTTCACTATTTTCCACGATATAGCACAGGGGTTAAGAGAGCCACACCTGCCTGCTCACCTCTCGGCGCTGCACTGACTAATGGTAGACAGCCTGCTTCCCCCTGTGCCTCCTCTGCAACCTGGGCAGGACACGCAATAACTAGTATCTAGACCATGGGGTCATTAAGGGTGATGACCCCTTAGAATGGTGTCTGGCACACACAAATGCCTCCTTGTTATGGCCGCTGTTGTCGTTAGCACCCTTCGCATGTAGCAGCCTCTTTACGCAAACCCCAAAATCACCTCCACGTGCACAGTAAAGAGGAGAAACCAGATCTCGGTGAAGCCTGGCGATTTCAAACAGAAGAGGGAAGGGAGTCGAGATGGAAGGGAGAAAGCCTATAACGGGACAGTCATGCTGACGTCACGAGCTGAAATGGGCGAGAGTTTGCAGCTAATCTGCTGGGACGGTTGGGGGCAAGCATGTTTCTTTTTGGTAGGACATTTTGTCTAAAAGAAAAAGAAGATATGGAACGTTAACCAGTTTTTGAGACACTCTTCAAACTTATGTATTATTTGTTAGCAATTCTTAGCCAGGCGCCAGAGCCTTGACTCCTGATGCTGGCGTCTGTCTGTCTGTCTGTCTACCCCCCATCTACCTACCTACCTACTTACCTATCTATCATCTATCTATCTATCTAAGATTACAAGGTTGTTCTTTCCAGATCCAATGCAGATTTTAAAATCAGGTTTTCTCCTAATTTCGTTTGAGTCTCAAAAGCCTGGGAATATTGGCATCATCAAAAAAGAGAAAATGGTGCCAAACTGAACTCCCATATCTAAGGACAGAGTGACCAAAGGATACAAAGTGTGGAGACAGTTTGAAGAATGAGGGCTGTGGCATAACCCCAAAGGCAGCTCTTCCCACACCTGCATGTTCATCGGAGCAGACAGGTATCAAAGTTCCAGGGGCTCAGGTTTATATAAAGTTCATTTCAGTGAAATACTGATAGATAGCTCACATGGCTTTTTTTATAAAGCAAGATACACTTATACCAAAAGGAGAATGCCTTAGTTTTTGCATGCTAACATCTCTACCTAAAAATAAGGGGAAAGACCACTATATAAAGCTATAATATTTGCCAAGATATGAGTAGTGCTGTAGAGAATTACAAGGTACTTTGGTGCCGGGCATGGATCATACAAGGAAAAGATGAGTTAAAGAAGTTAAAAAGAAAAAAAATTATAAACTATTTTTGATATAAAGTTTAAAAGAAGTAAACGGCCTGGCAGGGCTGAGGCAGGGGGAGGAGTCCCAGAAGAGGCAGAAGTGTGAGCACAGGCTTGGGAGTAGAAAAGAAACACAGCGGAAATCTAGAGCAGTTTTAACTCCTCAAGCAATATAAGGTTGTAGGGTTCCTTGGGGCAGTGTGGCTGGATACTGTGACTTGGTAGAGAGCAGAGAGTCAATGGATGCTTTCAATACAGTCCTCTGAGATAGATTGTGGAGACCAGATGAGTGACTCTGGTCCAGAAAATAAATGAGGAATATATGTACATGTATGTATGTAATGTATGCAAACACACATATGTATACACTCCCGCCCTCATGCATACATTCTCAGAGAAAGGATGCTGGCAATCTTACCCATACTGTACCCCCCACACCTCACCCATGCCTGGCACTGAGTCAGCACTCAATATTTAAGTAGGATTGGGTTATGTTAATAACCAAGGCTCTACTGATATCTGTTTGCCATCTTTTCAGGCCCCCTCTCTCCAGCACTTTCTGTGAGCTGCTTACGAATTTATTTTGCTATAAATGCAGATAAAAGAACCACCACCTATACTGAAAGACGTCTTTTTGTTCATCGTCTGATCCACGATCCCTATGTTGACTGCCTTTTTAAATGCATAGCTCTGGGATAATTGACTCTCTAATTCCTGCCTCTGACATCTGTCTCATGGGCTCTGCTTATACGCATCTCAGATCCCTGTCTCTGCATATTTCTTTATTTCTATGCTTTCCATTCCCAGCTCATAGTCTCCTGGTTTTCTAAGAATCCCCTACTAAAGGGACTCGGAATTCATGTTGGAATCCAAATTGTCGCTGTTGCTGGAAACAAGGACGAGGAATCGCGCTTGCCACACAGCTGCTATGTAGCACTGGGGTGGGGAGGGAAACGCTACTCTCTAATTCCTGCCTCTGAAACCTGTCTCATGGGCTCTGCTTATACGCATCTCAGACCCCTGTCTCTGCATATTTCTTTATTTCTATGCTTTCCATTCCCAACTCATAGTCTCCTGCTTTTCTAAGAATCCCCTACTAAAGGGACTCGGAATTCATGTTGGAATCCAAATTGTCACTGTTGCTGGAAACAAGAACGAGGAGTCGTGCTTGCCACACAGCTGCTATGTGCACTGGGGTGGGGAGGGAAACGCTGGCATTCAGAGTAAACTCATGGCAGCACACGGAAACGCCGTCGTGGCCGGAAGCCTCTGCTAAGGAGGACTTTGAATTTTTTATCCCCAGCGAGATGGAAAACCAGTGCCGGCTTTGAGCAGAACGACATGGTCTGGGTGGCCAGTGCTCTGCTGAGAGTAAGCATGTTGCTCTAGGAACAAACACAGCCTCCTCCCCTGGCCTTCTGGGATCAAGACTCTTCCTGGAAAATAGCCAAGAGACAAGTGTTAAAAAAAAGAGCAGAGAGATTAGCTCGAGCAAAAGTCCAGAGGTGAGCTCCAGCAAGGAGTGCTCAAGGAGTGGAAGGTCTGGGCTGGTCGCTAAGGGTCTTGCTCAACGTGAAAGGATTTGAACTTCGTTCTGAGGGCAATGGGAGCAGGCAGAGCTTTATGGAGGGGAGAGACATGTCGCTTCTACAGGGCATTCTGGCGGCTGTGTGGAGGAGGGCAGGATAAGTGGCATAGAAGACCAGGCGATAAAATCCAGAGGTGACTGTGGCCAACATTAAGTCAGCATCGCAGGGATGGAGAAAAGGAGCCAGATTCCAGAAAAATCGGTGGGCATGTGTGATTGAGTGGCTCTTGGGATTCAGGTAGAGAGAAAGGTCTGAGGCGGCCCCCAGGTCCTTGGACAAGGAGGTAGCTGCCAGCATACAGTAACCAAAGTCATGCCAGTGGATGTGATGACTCTGATGGATGATTTTTTTGCAGGTGTAGAAAATAAGACCAGACTCGCCGATAGCCTATGGCCCCAACCAAAGGGCCCTTAATTCTCCTTCAGCTCTGGATAAGAGAGGAGGCAATGCATGGGGCAGCTCTGTTCTCTAGGTAACAGTCATGGGTCTGTCTGTTGTTTAAAAAAAAATAGATTTTAGCAAAGGAGGTTAGAGGGGCCATTGCTTTTGCTTGTGGGTTTTAATTGCATATTCGCATTTCTGAAAATGAGGCTGAGAACTGTGAGATCGCAACGTGCCTTGTTCGGGAACAGCCTGCCTCTTACACACTTGGGGTGCAAGGAACATTGTGTCAGGCCTGACAGGGGAGGCTGAGTTTTCTCTGAAAATGTTCCATGCCACTCTCTCACATCCCAGGCTCTCTATGTCCTCCTAAGTGAAGGTGGTATAGCAGCAGGAGGGAGGCAGCGCCACGTTGGTTGTACTTGGGATTCAGACTTTGTAATGAAACGTGGGTCCCCTGGCTGCAGACACCTGTTCTGCCCCAAGGTCCGGAGTAGGCAGAAGGAGGCTGAGGGCTGGAGTAATGAGCAGGCTGTGTGCCTGGAAACCTGAGTACCAATTTTAGATTTAACAGCCATGTGGGAGAAGGTATCTTTAGGAGGCTGCAAGGCTGAAATTGTATGAAAATGATAGGGTTTAAGTCACCCTTGAGACAGACAAAATGCTACATTTGGATCCATGGGCTAGATTTTTATTAGCGTTTCCACAGAAACCAGTATCAATCAGACAGATGCAGTCATGGCATTTGGTGGCAGGGTGACAAATAGCAGGAGGCCATGCGTTTCAAAGTTGTGATCTGGGCTGAACTGCCATCCTTCCTCCCCCAGACTACACTGAAACCTGATCGACTTGTTTGTTGGGATGACAAATGAACATGCAAAATCTTTTATAGTGTTTCAAGGTGGGAAGACAGACAACTCACCACCCTTGCCTCTGGTAGCATTGCCATTCAGTTTTTGCATTTCTAATCTTATTGGTTCACTGCAGTTTTTCAGCCTTTGCAAACCCCCAAAATGAGCTAATTTGCATTACCATTTTGCTGCTTTGCATCTTTTTAGGATCAGGGCTATTCCATTTGATGCTTGCTCTAAGAGAACTGAGCCAACAAAAGCCTTGTGTGGATCCCAACACGTGGTCATACTCCATAACGATGCTAACTAGGAAGAACCAGAGTAGACTTGGAAGTGATGTTTTGGTTTCTTGTTTGGGGGTGGGGAGGAGGGGGTGGGTTTGGTAGCTTTATTTATGGGAAAATTGTCCAGGAATGGCTTTCTCTCTCTTATCTTTATAGTAGTTGCCAATTATCAGGATTTGCATAGAATAAAAGACCCAGTGAATATTTGGAAATCTTCTCTTACCTGTTTCTTTATCCTGTAACCACAGTAACAAGACTTCTGAAGGTTGTAGATTTTTAAGAAAGAGAATTATGATTGAGTTATTAATAAATATTAGAGGTGACAGAAATGATTGTCACTGAGCAGTAGAGGTTTCAATGTGCAAATACATGAGTCCTTGGATGGTCTTTTGTACAAAACCTGTTAAGCTTACCTATACTGGTTACCTTAGCCACGAAGTTATTCACTCTCTTCCATCTCCCAGAAGAGGATTGAAGGGTACCATAATGTCAGGGGATGGGGAGCCCTCTAGTGGAAAATCATCAGGGCTCGCAGTGGAGCAGGAAAGGACAGTCCAGAAGCCACAGGAGGCATGTTAAATTTAGTCTGGCCAGTTGAACTGTGTCATGTAAACATGCCGTGCCCTGCCATAGCCTCCTGCTGATTTTGGAAGGTGTTTACCAAGAAATCTGTCATGCAGAATTATCAAGAACATATTGAGGTCTGTGCTAAGTAAGTACTCAAATGAAAATCATTATTCTAAGGATATACGACATTCTTCATAGCCCTCACCTGAAAAGCCTGCAATGAGCAAAGTAAGGAAGTGGTGGGGGGAGGGGAATGCCTTTTGGTAATAAATAAAAAATTTGAATCTAAAATAGATGAGATGATCCCTCCCCTTTGCCACCAGGTCATTAGGGCTAAGATTTGCTCATCTTCAGTTGCTTCTTTAAACAGAAGAACACACCTTTCTAACCCTGCCTTCCCCAGGGCCATCACCTAAGCCAGGTCCTAACTATCATTATAATTCACTGTCTTGTTTATCTTGTAACTAGGAAAAAAATGACAAAGCAGTTTCTCCCCTAATCCCTGACCATAATACATGTCTGAGATTGTAATGCCAGATTTTCACAAAATGTTTCCCCCTGTCCCGACTAGGGTTATGATATTTTCTATGGGTCCTTTATTCCTGTCACTATTTGTAAATAAAGTGAGAGGAGACTAAAAAAATCTCAAAACTTTTCAGTTGAAAATAACTTACTGACATCAGTGTTTAATATATATGCATTTTAAAACATGCTGTGTGGGAAGTATCCTGCCGTGTATGTGTGTGTGTTCACATGCATTCCTGGAAAATACAGAGCATTAGAGTCGGGGTGCCTTGCTCGGAGCTGTGTTGTTGACCATCATCTATGAGCCCCTCTCAAGGGTTCAAAAAGCATGTATCCAGGCAATAAGAACCTGACGTTGAAGCTTGTGCCCTTCAAAGCCCACATGAGATTCGTCACCAATACAACAGAGTCAGCCAGTGAAAATGCAAACTCAGCACATTCTAGCTAAAATCACAGTTGCCTTTGTTTCTAATCTCTGACACTGGACAGTCTCTGACTGTCTAGTCGGTAAACCTGATTTGTCCTTTTATGGACAGAAAATGCCTATAATAAGGATTTGCAAATCCTGTCTATACTTCAAGGACCTTCTGAGGTTGCGATGTTCCCTTGCAGCCTGCTCAGCCTGACAAATACGGCCATTTCCGACTCTTGGAGGTCTTCCTCTGTGTGGGATCCCCGTGGACGCCTGGTCATACACTGCATGACAGAGTGGCCTGACTCCTTGCATGTATGTCCTGTCTCCCTGTTAAATGCCCTTGGGGGTAAGGCCAGTGTACTATACACCCTGGGTCTAGTTCATTCATTTCACTCTTCACTCACTCATTCATTCATCCAGTGAATGGTTCTTGAGCCTGTCTGGGACCAGGTCCTGTTCTACTCTCTGGAGATATATGAATGAACAAAATGAACAAGATCTTTTTCCCGAGAGAGAGAAATGTGGGACAGTGAGCCTTAAACTCATTAACCACAAATGAGAAATTTCCACAATGGAAAGAGAAATAAAAATGTATACCCTGTGATAAAAGAGACAGAGGAAAAAGAGAATATGGCACTCTAAAAGAGAGCATGGGAGGCCTTATTTAGATCGGGGGTCCAAAAAGGCCTTCGAAGTGGTGACGTTTAAGCTGAAAACTGAAGACACATAGTATTCCTCATATAGCAGGTGCAAAGAAGTATTTCTTGCTTTAAGAAGTGCTTAACCGGCTCTCACCGCAGAGGATCCTTCTGGCTGTCTTCCGGTGCAACCCCACTCCTCTCCTTGTTTGCCACCAACCTACAAATGTTCTTTCTGGTGTTCTCCCTGGTTCCGATAGCCCATGGAGACCCCTTCTGTGTCAGCTCAGGCTACAATGGAAGTGAAACAGTTGAACCTCAGTGCTACTTGCAGAGTTAGGATAAAATGCAAATATATTTATGAAGCATTTTAGCCATCTGCAGGACACTTACCCTAACCATGGCACATGACTGATTACAAAGGAAAAAGCCTTTGGAATTCAGCAAATCTGGGTTTGAACTGAGCCCTGTGACCTTGAACAGAGAATTTCATAGTCTCAGTTTTCTCATCTGTAAAATGAGGGCCAGCTCACTTGACACTCACAAGGTTTTATGAGGATTAATGTAACGCACCCAGGCATAGAACGTGGGCAGTCAGTAAACCTTCACCGTAATCCCCTGCCTTCCTTTTCTCCCCGATTTTATGACCCCTCTGGGCCCCAGTTCTCCCCTTTGCTCCATGTCCACATGAGAGCCACCATCATTCCCTCAATACTAGTTCCTCAAGGATGAATCTGCTTGATTTATGAGACATATTAGGCCACCCAATAGTAGGGAGGATGTGAGTATTGGAGACTGAGCATGACCTAATACCACTCAGGAGAACAGCCCAGGGCAAGACAGGGTAACAGGACAAATGCCCATCATCTTGGGGTCAGCAAAGGATTTGATCCAGGTGAGGACCTGGGGATACCAGGCAGGGCGATCACTCAGAACCTGGGAGCAGGAGTCAGGAGCACCCGGACAGAAGCCCAGGCCTGCAGGTGGGTCTTACCTAGGAAGAGCAAGAGCGGCTGTGATTCAGGGCTCCTGAAGACTTCTGGGAGTTTGAGCACCACCGAGACTTGTAGGTAACTGAATAGAGATCAGGTGAGATCAGCCTTGGGAATGGTGTAGGGCAAGGCAGACAGGGAAGGCAGAGAACCATGGGAGGTAAACTTTACGGCCAACAGGACATCGGGCTTATCCGCGAATGTTATATGCGATTATACTCGAATCCCTCTTACTTTCTTACAGGTGAGTACAGACACTTCCAGCTCGAGAAAGGCAGACCCCAAAGGCCGGAGCGCGCTCCTGGCTGACATCCAGCAAGGAACTCGCCTACGAAAAGTCACGCAGATCAACGACCGCAGTGCCCCACAAATCGAGAGTAAGTGAGCAGCTGGGCCAGGCCGGCCGGGAGCCAGGGGTCAGCCATGTGAGGTTCAGCCAGACACCTCTGGCTTGCCCAGGACAGGGCCCTCCTTGTTACCCAGGACGCATATCGGGCCATCTCAGACCTGCTCAGCGTACGGGCCACGTGGGGAGAGAATCAGAGCTTCCCTTCCAGTCTGCAGGTGGTTTATAACGGATTTTCCATCACTCAGGTGCTAAAAATAAAATCACGGCGAGATAACTTATTTTGTTGTCATGATGAAATATACATAATATAAAATTCACCATTTTAACTACTTGAAATGTCCAATTCGGTGGCATTTAAAGATTCACAGTGTGGTTGCAACCATCACTCCGTCTAATCCCAGAACATTTCTGTCACTTCAAAACGAAACCATACCCTTTAGCAGGCAGTCCCCATGCACCAATTCCCAGTCCCTGGCAACCATGAAATCTACTTCCTATCTCTATGGATTCGCCTATTTTGGATATTTCGTATAAGTGGAGTCATACAATTTGCAGCCTTCTATGACTGGCTCTTTTCACTTAGCATCTTGTTCTCAAGGTTCATCCCTGCCTGTGGCAAGTACCAGAACTTCATTTCTTGGTTATCGTTGAATAATATGTCATCATATGGATACACTACTTTGCGTTTGTTCATTGTGAGATAACAAACATCATAGTCCGGTCTCAACGTGGTCCTCAAACTCAATGAGAGAAAAA